>JAQFYB010001935.1:0-28174 GCA_034694085.1 Pogonognathellus longicornis
CCCCAGGTGGTCTTTCGTCATAAAAAATACCATGACAATTCTGAATGGTTAACTTTTAGTTCTAGGTCCTTCAATTATGGTAATTTCCTGTAATATGCTTTCAGCACTTTGGCCAAAATGGCTCAAAAGACTGTTACTGCAACTAGGATTTGGAAAATTCTCAAGTTTATATTCAGAAGATCGGGCGTACAATTTATGTGTATTAAAGTAACAATTAGTACGTAATAATTTTGTACGATTTTTCATGTAAATAAAAATTGACTAAACAACCAAACAGGAGATACCTATAGTTAGTATTATGCTTTGCAATTAATTAAAAAGTTTATTTGTACCTAAACACTGTACATACATGAAGTGTTGAACAATGATCCTACTACAGAGTAATTATGGACAATTCTGTAGAATAATTTTTTACAAATACATATAAATTACGTTATTGCATTGAGATTTAACCTGTGTTAATTAATCCAACTATTATTGTGGAAAATTTATTCATGCTGAAAAATGTGTGTCGTGAGTATGGCCCATCTAGACGTAGGAAATCCATTTAATAGCCGTGTTAACAGTGAAAGTAGTAGTGAAAGGTCAAAAGATCATAACTTTAAATGTTATCATGAAATATGGAATAGAATGTGGGAAGTAGCCACCTAATGTTTACGATACAACTTGAACATTAACCTGCAAAATATTTACTTGGAATTTCATTAAAGAGTAAAAAGAGTTTGTGTGAGTGTATTTACATTTGAAGAATAGATGAAATGAAAGTTTCATTGTACAAATAACGATACACCGCAAGTAACAATATAGACATATGCATACATCAAAAATATGCGGGTGGAACAAGTCTGTTGCGTGGGATGACACTTTGATGAAAAAACAAATGTGCACACGTCCAAATAAATGAAACCTTTTGAACTCCTCTGGTTGTGTTTGTTGGTATTACATTACACAGCATTATACTGTTGTTTTTATTACTGTTTATTTTCACATTGTTTACACTTTCTCTTACTACTAAATCTACAGTATATACCTTGAATATATTAAATTCAACATTTAAAAATGTTTTCTGTTACATTTAAACAGGTAAACTAACAAGCTCAACGCACGATTACAGATTACAATCACAAAAAATGATTTATACTCCCATTGAATAGAAACGATCGATTGAAACAATAACTTAACTTAAGAAAAACGAACGTGTGTACTTATACATAGTAGGTACACATAATTAATACTTATGTAATATCATATCATAATATATTTTACCATGTAGTAGGTAAATGTAGTATACATCGTCCATAGGTATTCATCTCTCTTAACTATGTACGTATATTATATGGCATACATTCAATGTATGTGTATGTGTGTCAAGGTGTTTAAAAAACTACCCAACCCCTCAGGGGTTGCGCAGTGTTGTATACACCTTGGTATGTGTGTATTGATAATTATAATTACTGTACTTATCCTACAGTGTAAGATTAATTGCATTACATACATAGTAGCATTAATTGTTCGTATATTTTGAAATTTCAATCACATATCCGCATTACCCTAAACGGTTGGTTGAGTCTGTTACATAGACTGTGCATTGCATGCCACAGTCTGATCAACCAAGTCATAGTGAGCAAATGGGAGGGGAGTGATGTCTCTTCTTCATTGTGTGAAAGTCGACGAGTTTGCTTTTCAGTTGGCAAATGCTGCTGCTGATGTTACTTCCACTGGATTCCCGGTCCTTGTCGGAATTAGTTGAATTTTGTTTGGAGCTTTGATGTTTACTGCTGTGGTAATTGTTGAGATTTTGAGAGGAGTTGCTGCAACTGCTAGTACTACTTGGGCAATTGCTTTCGTTTGTTTTCGACGAAGCGGTGTGATCATAGGAAGTATCAATGATTGAAGCTTGGCTGATAGCAACTGGAGCAACCTGTTGAGGACTCGTTCTCCCTAATCTCAGATTTCCCAACATTTTCGACACGGAGAACTTTCGTTTCACGGGCTGACTTGTGATGTATGTAGAGATGATGGTTTGAAAAGTCTGGTAAACTTCTGGAGAATTTTCTGCGACTGAAATTTCGAAGAAGTGAGTTGAGAATTGAATGGAGGCAGAGACACCTTCCACTTTTTCAACAACGCGAAGGTGTTCTAAGTCATTCTTGTTGGCAACGAGGACAATTGGATGAATAATTGGAGCTTTGGAGGAAGGTGGTGATGGAGCTGGAGACGAATTTGGAGAAGGAAATGATTTTGATCTTTGAGATTGGTAGTAATTTGAGAGCTCTGCTAAAGTCTCCAAAGCGAATGTGAATGAGGATCTGTCTGTGATCGAGTATACAATTATGAAACCATCAGCTTTGGCCATTTCCTCCACAGGGAATGTTTTTCGATCACCAGTTGATGTGTTATTACACGTTTCCTATTTGAACAAAAAATATACATAAGTTATTTGATACTTGACAGGAAGTAGTACTAATATTACACAGTGTAGCAAAATGTAGCAATGATCTTTGAACCACACTATCCAAATAATGCTACTTGGAAGTGTCAACAAACTCCAAGGAAAATGCTGCTCACCTCTGAATCTGATGTGGAAATGTCAACAATCTCAACATCCATAGAGGAACCATGGCTTGCACTTACAGTTTGGCGATACAGCATATCTGCAATCAATCATAACAAAAGTCCCATTATTAAAACAATGTTCATATTCCAAAAAACTGAAATACATCCTGTATTAAGTATACATTCTTAAAACACAAAAAATTCATAAATCTTTCCTAGAATCAACAATACAAGACATAATTTAGTTCCTAGTTCCTAGTGCATACTAAGTAACTATCTAAAGGTATTACACAATTTATGATACATAATTATGGAATTTATTGGCTAATAATAAATAAATTGTGATGCATGCTTACAATAACTTATAAAGCTGCGTATTGCTTTTCATGAGATTTTAAAGAAGACATAGGAAAAGGTATAAATAGAACTTGAAAGTAGGTACATCAGATTATTGGAGACTCGTTGAACATTCTAACAACATATCGTGCTTGCAATTTTGAGTAGTGTGTTTGTGTGTGTCTTGTCTCTCTATGCCAAATCTATGTAGAGCTGTGTGTGTGCGATGTTCTAAGTTCATGCAAGTTCCTCCAATCTCCCTAAAAACTTTATAGGGCTCAAGTCCAAAAATTCTCTGAGAGAGCTACATGTTCCTGTAGGGAAAATGCAAAGACAGCAGCAGTGCGAATACACATACAACATACCTATCACTTACTACTACGTAGTAGAAACGAGCTGCTAGTAAAACAACTGCTATCATCATGCCAGGCACACAAACATTCACGATTCATGACTTCAATAATATGTAGCACTGTACTGTAGTGAATGTATGTACTTGGCGAATTAGAAATTGTAAAAAGTGTGTGCACAACATAACATCATCGCAACTCGTACTGAGGAGTACACAGAAAGCTAAAAGTATTATGTAAAATAAATAGGAACAGTGCATAAAGTCTGGCGCGACATTCTGTCGCCGAATTATCCTACTCGGACTTGGATTTTTCTGCTTTCGCTTCCATGCGCCTACATCTTACATGAATTTCGCTCACAAGATTGAAATCAAATCTGTACTCAATTGAACATCTTGATTCTCCCGTAAGATTAATACTTACGGTTATACTGTGTGGTATTTTTAAGAACCTGCCTTGCCTACCTACATCTACATTACACTATATGGAACGTGAAATTTATTTTTTCACTAAAATAAATACATATTTTTAGTAACTAGATGAAACTGGGGAGAAAGGATCAAAAAAACATTATTCACCCAAAAGAATCATCAAAGGCTTATATACGTAATTCCCAAGACATAATGAGCGTCTATTCTATTTGATGTTGTTTGATGCACTTGTGATACTCAGTACCTTCAAATCCTATTCGTTCCACAATGCTTCATGTAATAATCTCTTAAATTACACAAAGGACTCACAAAGGATGGTTCTACTGAACAAACGCGTTTTAGCAAGAAAATAATAAACCATGCGAATCCTCAAGTGCTTAATGCTAATGACGGTATTATACTTGTCCCTGTTCTAAGAATTGAATAATAAGGCTCTCATCACTAATGTTGAATTTACTTGATCTGAATCGCATGCTATTAAAGTAATCTTAGCTAAAGAACATTTTCTTGGAAATAGGGTAATACATACCTGTATTTGATTTGTATTCTCCAATGTAGCGCCTCGTTAGATAGCGAACGGTAAGTGCTGTAATCAAAAATCATAAAACACATTATTAAACACAATTCTATTTCATTCAAATGAGAAGGCGTATTATAACAAATCTACTTACCAGGTATTCAACGTTTGATAATTTTAAGCTTATAAAAAATTATCGCATTTCTAAGTAAGCATTAAGCTAGATTGAAACTGGATTCTAAAGCAAAATTGCCCCAGCATCTTATTATCGTATTATTTTCACCAGGTTTAGATTCTTCAGCATTAGAAATTCAACAGAATCCAGATCAAGTATTCATTAGACTGCATTCTATCTTTATTGAAGCATTTCTATTATTACCAATTGACGTAGGTAATTAATTTAGCCTGCAATAACGTCAACACAAGTTTCAATCATGTTCGTAAGCTAATCGTGACTTAATGTTAACATAATGTGCAGAAGTTTATGTACTACATTAGTACAAATGCGTAGTCTGTATTTTAGTATTGCTGAGCCAATGCTGGCTACCTAATTCAATGGCAGTCTATAAATTAGGGAAACTACCACGTACGAACATTAGCTAATGCAAGTTAAATGTCAATAAACAAAACTGGGAGAATCAAAATAGTAAACATTAGATGCTTTCCTGTTTCCTAACAGAATATCAAAACTCTCTAGACTCCAGCAGCAGATGTCAAATGCTAACTACATGAATAATACACATTACAGAAGAAGGTGAAAGGTCGCAACAGTAGCTTTCGCGTTTATTAGGAACACAAATTGTACCTTTAGTTAAATATGTATGTTGAATATGTATACATAGATAGTGTAGCCCATTAATAACATTACAGTCAAGTTCGCCTACTGCAAGGACTAACAACAAGAAAGTATGTATCTTTTCTTTTCGATGTTTTTCCAGCAAGCTGACCTTTCCTTGGCTTTATTCTTGTTAAAATAGTTACACTTGGCAAAGTGCGGTAGCGAGAAAAGTCCTAGCGCACGAAGGTGTCCTGGAGCGATTTAGCAAATGAAAATTAATTGCAATTCCTTTCTGAACCACCAACATCATCATTACGAGGACTACAATGAAAAAACAACTTCAGAAAGAAACTTTCTCTCGAAAATGAATTGAAAGTGACACTTTCTTCGTGGGAACTTTTCAGAGTCGACTTTAATTTTATAAGGGTTCATGTTTCTAGTACTATGTAGGTAAAGCCCATAGATAAGATACTCAGATAGCCGGGTCTGGAGTGGAGTCCACATACGTACACTGTCAACTGTACACCTCCGGTTTATGTAAGAGCGTAGGTGGAGAATAAAAGAGAAGGTGGAATGTACTCTGTATACTGTATGTATTTATGTATGTCTGGGTCCCAGCCTCATACAAAACGTGACCATACTGAATATTTGTAAAAGGCAGAAGTTTGTAAAACGTGAAATGAACATGTAGGTATGACCTTTAGCTTTTTCATTAAAAGCGTACGTCATGGTGTACTGCACCTACATATAAAGTATAAAGAGCTGGGATAGGTGAAAACAAAAACTTTACATTCTCATAAATATTTTAGAGATTTGAACATCATTTCTAAGTGCAACTATTTACCTTTCTGTCTCTCACAAGTGACACCAAAAGAAAATAACTTGTAGAATCTCTTCATTAATTTACTTTCACATTAGCTCTGTCTAAATTGAAAGGTTTATCTTTATTCATTAGTAGGAAGTGTTTCTTCCTCCTTTTTCTTCCTCATCCTCGACAGTGTACTGTGTTTTAGCTTGAGATACGCTTGGACAGACCTCGACAAGAAACCAATGACAAGGTCAACTTACTAGAATTCCAATAAACAAACTAATACCAGAAATCTGAGCGTTTACACAGTAAATCTGTCTTTGAAGTTGACGTTACCTTGTCGCAAAGATTTTTATCACAGCTAAAGAGCTATAACTAACTAACTAACTGTACAATACAAACAAATACTGCACGCATTCTCATACGTATATTTGTACAGTTACACACGTGTTGGGACACACGCCGGTTTTAATTCAATGAAACTGTCATAATGCCTGGCTTAATGTTTTTTATAGCTATACTTCTGTTTGCGAAACTCATCCCCTCAATTTAAATATCTTCCGGCTCGATTAAACTTGCAGGCTGATAGAAATTCCTCTTAGGTGATTCAATGTGTGGATAATAACGTGATTATGCAATCTTCATTGATTTCCTTTAAAAAAAGACTAGGTTTTGGCTCTTGTGCAGCTATATTTTATTATACCTACTTATACATACAAATATTATAGTAATGTGCATGCATGGGTGGTTCAGTTATTTATAAAACGTCACATTCTTTTCGTGTATCTTCTCGAACAATTTCACAAGATTCCATTAGGCAGCGTTTATGACTAGGTAAATGAAGTAGCAACAGTATATGAGTTATTTTCTCTAGACTCAAATCAAAATGAAGGACATTTGGGGCGACAGGGAATACATAAGCATGTCTTAGTCGTTTATCGTGCTGGCGACATGGCAATTCTGTGCGTATGCAACCACACACTAATACACTGCATGTAATGTACTGCTACTTTAATGGTACTCCGGCTCCTGTTGCTTAAACGAGAGTTGCTGACAACAGTATAATAATAATGTTGTCATAGACTCTTGTTGCTTCATGTATGTCTGTTGTATGTAGGTACAGTATGTTATGTGGCTAGGCTACTGTTATAAGTTACGAGACTTGGCCGTAACTCAAGTGCTGATAAATTGCTTACCAATTAGAAGGATTTTATTACTGTCTTTTCCAATAGAAATTAAATTGTTGGTTTGCATCTGTTTACAAATACGCACTTGTTTGACAATATGAAAAACTACTGTTTGCTTTGTACACACGATTAATTATTAATGAAATACTAATGCAGTTTGTACTTGAATTAATCTAGAATTACTCACACTTGTTGACCATAAAGAAAGGACTGTTGCATTAGGTTGAAAATTCACCCTGAGTACAGCTAGTACGCAAATTAATAGTAATTTCACTGTCTTGTGTATGGGTGAAGAAGAAGCGTGGTGTTGTGTCTTAATCTACGTAACCTCAATGTGAAATTAATGAAACCACTTTCTAAGAGGAAATCACCATAATAATATTACAGGCGAAAAGAGGATGAAGTTCACATCGTTTCTGCTTATTTAGTACACATCTTTAGCGGATAGTGTACTGTCATTAACATTGACGTCAGCAGCCACGCCAATCATGACTAACAAATGTTTTCATCGTGTTTTAAAGAGTGTATCCGTAACATAACTGGTTCGTTGCTAACTGCACAAGCCATAGGGAACCGAAGAATTAGTGGGATGGGACGGAATAATGCATGGTTACAATATTCTTGGCTTGTCGTTCTGTGGGTTTTATGTGGAACTTTAATTTGCGTTGGCAATCCTAAGTTCACATAGTAGTAAAATAGCATCTACGAGGAATATGCCCAGATGCCTAATCATACCCGGCGCCAACCGAAAGCGTCGTCACCACAATGTCATACTCCTAAGTTTATTAGGTGTAGGAAGTAATACTCCTTTCTCAACACGTCTGGTGTGTACCTATTCCATTACTACTGCTAGAACTATGTATAGCAATATGTGCCTAACCTAGACATATGTAGTATGAACATATTTATGTGGAATAAAGATTCTTTTGGAATCATTTCGTGGTTTTGTTCTGAATACACCGCGTACGCAAGAGAATGCAGATATATATAACGGGAACTCCCCCGCTTAGATTTCTATTCAATGCTCCGATTTAGACATTTCCTAAACTGTCATGCCATGCACTCTAATTTAAGACGAGTGTCACCATATAATCACTTCTGTTGTTGTTCAGATTACCGCAAAAATGTTTTCTTAGTCATATCATACGGATACTGCATGACGAGGGGTTAAGAAGAAATAGGATAATGACGCCACAGCTACTACAGAGATGTATGTATGTGTAGCAATTAGCATTGCCATTCAAAATCAACATTGCTCTAGGATTTTGACGATATATGTACAAGTATATGTATAACTAATCTATTTGCTCATTCGGCTACCCCCGATGTGTCTAACCTACAAAAATCGATGTGAAGGCGTCATTCAGAAAATGAAGGTAAATAACGACCGAATTACTCCAACAATTTGACACGAACAACTCTCTAAGACGGAATTCATCTAAAAAGTACTTACCTATACAGACATACTATCAAAGACAATTACCTCGTGGAATGGCCAACTCAATTTTCTTGCTATTTTTAAAACATGTAGTTAGCTAGGTACTTGTATATTTTTATACTTGTCTGCTGCTATTACTATTAGTACCTACTCTCTGGGGATCTGAAATGCTATTCTTTGATCTATAAAAAAGCTACATAATTTTTAATACTGCTGTAACTTCAATCTTGACAAACAAGATGCAGGTTGCTTCGTTGCGGTATTTAGTATTGCACTAATACGTATACCTATAACTTAGAACTAATGTAATGCTGTATTATTATACAATCATGACAAAACCATGCAGTAAAGGTTCCCAATATCAAGATCATGAAAATTGAAAAGGAAACGCGTTAGTCATGTTTAAAATCGGAGTCTCCTGTGACTCATACATGCCACTCAAGTGTCAAGGCAGTCAATAGCCCACACAATACTACTCTGGAGCAGACTTACATAATACCATTTTAAAGCGTATACGCAAGTAAAGCCATAAAAATTATTAATAGAGCTACAGCTATAGATACATAATGTATGTTAATCGTCAATAGAGAAAGAGAGAGAGAGAGAAAGAGAGAAAAATTACCTGATTTGCCAACTTCATTTTGGCCAAAGACAACTATCCGAATTTTGGAGTTTGAAGAGGAAGAACTACTACTCCCACTTAACCCTCCTTTGTCTTCTATACTTTTCATGGTGTGTCGCACAAATTGAGATTTTCTTTGGAAATCTCGAAATGCAATTAATACTTTATTCTTTACTTTATTGTTTGTTTTTTGTTTTTCACAATTACTTATTAATACTTCTTGATAATCGAAATATAGATTTGCTTTGTAACAAGCTGAATACTAGCAGTACAATTCACTTTAAACACTATTTATATAGACTTGAGAATTTTAGTCTTTAGAATTAAAGAATAGTATTTGTTTGAAATACTTTTGTATGTTAATTAAATACTTGTTTGTGTGTAAATGCAGAAGAAGGTAGTCTGTTCAGAACTAAGTGTTTTCACAACGATGCGTTCTTGGCAACTGAGACGAGATCCGAATCCGGGTAAACTCTATAAAGTTATTCCGTGAAGCCGACGGTTGCTTGACTCAGCTGAAACTGAAGGAGGAGTAGTAAAGCTACTGAAAATTCGCACTCGCTAGTACATGAGTACCTACTATACAACCTACAAGTGTGCATTACATGGGAAAATCCGTGGATACCAAGCACCATGAGAATTTCAGGCTCTCTAACTAAAATGGTAAGCAAAGCTATCACACATGCATCATGCATCTCTCTCCCACTTTTTCCACTATAATTTTTTAAAGCTATAATAGTTAGTATGTCTATGTTTAACCATGCACGTACTTATTCTTATGCTATAATTCTTATTTTGATATTATTCTGCATACCAGCTTTATACAAATATCTTGTCTAATATTTGATGGGAGAAAAGTAAGTACCTAGGTATACTTTGAGAATTGTTATGAATTGTGTTAATGATCTTGCCAAACAAATAGAGAAGTTTGTATTCACAGTGTGCAGAACATTCATGAAGACATTAACAAGCTTTTCAGTCATTTTCACCATTTGCATTTATGAGGGGGTTCAAATTAAGTAAACTTTACTATGGATTATTTAGTACTCATCGCATTTTTAATGATGTTTTTTTAAGCAACTGAGTTCCTTCAATTCCTTCATTCAGACAGAAAAAATGTTTACAGCTTCTATCATAACTGTTGCTTTACTACTTTAACTGTTTATGTAATGCCTACAAGAAACCAGCCAACACAGGAAACTCAATTTTAAATAATCCCAAATATTACCTAGGCTTATCTGTAGATAGTATTTGTTACATAAATAAGTTTACAGGTTGATATATGCATTGTCCATTAGATGCTGGCCAACAAGCTGAACTTAAAATTTTCTGCAGTGCAATTGGCACATTATGTAGTAGCTTATAGTATGATTACTTATTATAACTCATTAAACTAAAGTTGCATTATTTTTAAGGTGTTTTCTCTCTCATTTATTTCGGAAAAATGGAACCTGTCAAATACTAAGACCAAACTTGTATGCTGCTAGATTCAAAATCATACAACGGAATGAAACAAGGCAATGGATTTAAAGATCCAATTTTCTTACTCTGTCTAAATGTCCTTGATATGGAAGCTGCAATATGTAATTATCTACCATTTTACTTAGGTAGGTAATGTAATCCAACACTAATACCGAAACTTGGTATTTGAAAATTGACTGCATCCATTTATTTGATGTGCTAAATTGCTGGTTATACGTGATTGTGTAAGTATTGATGTTTGCGATTTAATAAATGTTATGATATTGAAACCTACGCAGAGGATTTAGTTGATGGGTTAAATCCAGAGAAATGGAAAATGCTGTACATATCTCTGGTTAAATCCGCATTTCTCCCAAAGCAAACCCATGAAGATCTGATTGCAGGATTTTCGCTTTTTGAAGTACTTCGTTAAATGTGTTAAATAGTACCTACAACAATGATACTATAACATAGAAATGAGCAAGGCAATGCAAGGAAGGATCCTTTTAGTTCTTAAAACTATCAGACCTTGAGGCATCCTCCTACCAGGAATAAGTCAACGTGAGTAGGATGAAGCAAAGAAGGTCTCTGTAAATGTAATTAGTAAATTTAATTTACAGTTTACATCACTGGCGTCGCCAGGGGGGGGGGGCAATGCGGCAATTGCCCCACCCGAAATCCCGAAAAAATAGGAAAAAAAAATAGAAATAAGAAAATGGGCATGTACTTTTATATCTCATGTTTTGAGTCCCCCCGAAACCAAATCCTGGCTACGCATATGATTTCCATGAACCTTTTAGTGATTATGATGGAGAGCACAAGTTCGTATTTGATATAGTAGATGTAAAATGTACCTACTTTCGTTCAATAATCCACCACTATTTTCAAATTAAAGCCCTTGCTGTGGTAAATTACTGGTAATACATAACTGTATGTATAAGTATACATATTGATATTTAGGAAATAAGATACTTGAGTTATTATCATTTTTCAACCCAGTACAAGTAAAAAATTCAGCTTTCCTCTTTTACTATAGGGTTTTAGTTTAAAAATCGTAATAAATGGAAATCAACACGGCAATGAACGGAATGATTCTTTTTCCTTATCCTCTTAAAACTGTCAGATCTTCAAGCATCCTTCTACCAGGAACAATACACCTATGAGGCAAAGCAGGTTTATAAGCACAGATATATTATGCACTTACTAGTGTTGTTTACATAATTTAATTTACAGTTTACATGAACATGAACCTAATTATTATGGAAAACATAAAACAGGGGATATTTAAAGAAGCGAAAATATGGCAATCTGATGAGGAAAAAATGTAGGAAATTGGAAAAAATTTGGGAAATCTGAAAAATTGAGATATCTGGAGAAAGTTATTAGGAAAGAAAAAGTACTAGAATTACTGAAAAATTTTGGTAAAAGTAAAATAAATTGCTGAATTTAAGTTCTAAACCACTCTAAGCCTGGAGAATTGCATTTCGCAGTAGGGTTTGCTAAATTAGAGAAATTATATAATAATAAAACTCACGTATGACAATTTTGAAAGACTTGTATCAATCATTTCCTGAGTTATCTCACACATGGTAATACACACAGACAAAAGTAAATCCTTTTTATAAATTAAGGAAAGCAATTTCAGGCAAAACGAGGGGAAACGGCTGGGAAGACTGACGATAGGTAATATTCGTAAACTACTTTCTCCTAGAATCATATGGACCTCATCATCACTACATTTTAAGTGAGAATTTGTTCCGATTTTGAAAATTAAGCTAATGATTACTAACAATAAAAGTTATAAATGTTGTAGTCCACAAGCCCCTCTTGAAGTGAATCAATGCGGAAGTTCTAAACTTCCAGTAAATGAGACAGTTTTAGCATTCTATAGCATACTTTACATCACATTTACACGTTGCATTCCAAACTACTCGGTAAATAAATGGATAATCTATTACCAACCTTCAACTTTATTACACAGAAGAGGAATACAAATAGTAAATCCGTTAGTGCTGTATAGTATAAGTGCCTAGTTTTGTTTACCAGGAAATAATAAAATGTTGAGAATAAATTCTGCAAAATGACCTAAATGGGATTATGGGACTAGCGTTTGTGTATTTTCTTATGTAAACTGTCAGCTATAAAGAAATTTTGTAACCTCCCCAATACCAGGATCCAGTAGAACTAAAAAACAACTGCATCTTTATGTGTGCATTGCAAGTATGTGTATATAAATGCATTAAGTACCATCCTCCATTTATGTATTTTCCGTTGCAAACATTTGAAAAAGAAAGGCAGTAGTAATTGAATTACTGAAATGGCGACTCCCATGTGAATCTTCATGAGGAAGCTGTAAACAACCACTAATGACGACGAGAGTTAACCTTGAATATGTGTAAATCAGAGGATTACCCATCCTCTGAATTACTTTAATTACAAGGTAAGTTTGTCGTAGGTACATTTTGCGCTTGGAAAATGTGTTCCATGTACTCTCCCTTTTGAGAACCGCAAAAATTTCTCAGACACGGGGCAAATGTTAGGTACAGCAGACAGTTGAGACTTGTAATTAGTTTTATTCAGATTGTTTCAGGGAAGCACTTCGCCATTTCGTAGTTGCATAATTTTCCAAAGAATGGGTGCTTCTCACAACAACATCAAGATCAAATAATCGTATTATTATGCACTATTCCTGTTGCCGATAGTCTGCATGCACTATTGGCAATAACTAACACTATGTTTTACTGACATTGACCCAAATAAAATTTTCCGGGAACTATAATGCACGCGAACACTCATGGAAACAAATCTGTATATATACGTGTACAATTACCACTGTTGAATTTCTATACATAAATGTCACCTCGCAGCACGAAACACTATAGAGGGAAGAAAATTACAAGACCATTACTTTCTGTTTAGCTATTGAAAGGGGAATTTGTATGTATTTAGGGCTAGGACAGTAGAATTTCCATAAATGAATGGGGAATGAATATAATGTAACCCTGTTCAAGGAAAGTGGTTGTTGCTTTATGTGAAAGGAATGTGATTTTACGTATTCTCTTTCTCTATTGTACATATACAGATACTCCAATGCATTTCACCCAACACTTATCTCATATCACTGTTTTAAAGTCTATTGTATACATTGTAAACACACTGAGGATACAATAATACTTTTGCCCTTGAAAAACCTCCGATTTCGCATTCCGTCCATCCTGATGCACGTACAAGGTATATGTTTGCACTTTGTAAATCTCCACATGATACAAGTAGATATGTACACAATATCTTTACCACAAAAAATCATCACATTATCCCGCAGAATTCGATAAGAACATGACAGAACTACGATGCACATTGCCAAAACGAAAATACCGAAAAAGAAATTGTATTTGTGGGAAGGGAACATAAAAACGTATTACCCACATGTATTCTGTTGTGAGTATTAAGATACTGGTAGGAATGTTGGCAAAAATGTGAGCATACTCATGTATGTAGTATTTGTATGTGCAGCAAAAGACAAATAAACTATTTACATGAACGTAATTCATCTGTATAACGGCTGAGAACCATGAATGAATACCGTGGTCGTATGCAAATCATATCCATTCACTATATCCATACGAACTTGCACTGCTTTACTAGGTAGAATCTATTGGAATAGTTTTTGTAGTATGTAGTATGCAAAGGATGAGACAAAATCTCCCGTTTAGAATGCAGACGGCATGACACGAATAATAACTATTTTGGCAGAAGTTTAAATGTTGAGTCAAGATACTCTTCTGTAGTAAAGATTGGGTGATTACTTTTGCTGTAAAATCTTGAACTACATTTTGATTATAGTTATCCATCAACGGCAGAATTAAAACTACAAAATGTGTAATGCCCTTTTGCTATGTAGTGACAAAAATTGGAACAACGGCTCTTTCTGATTAAAAATTACAATGCAGCAATAACAGTAAATATTGTGCTGTTGAAATGACGGAATCTTCCATCAATCTTTCGCGACAAAATATTACTGCGTAATTAACGAAAAAGCTGACAAAACATTATGCTCGTTTAAGGACATCATCCTCGTCCGTCAGAGAACAACAATGCAATTAACTGCATCAACGTCAACACTCCTCCATCTTCAACTCAGAAAGTGCGTCTCAGTTTTAGCGAATACATGGAATGTGACAAATTATTAACCTCACGTTGTAAAACGCGTGCATTCAGCCATACAGACAACCAGCATACAACAATAAATTGCCTAATGGAGTTCTTACATGAGATACTTTACTTATGTAACCTAACAATAAGTATTTGCAAAACTTCACAAGGTCAGACAGTGAAATATTCGCAATGTCGTCAGCAGTCAAAATCTTCATTATGGTTAGTGCTGATATTCTAATATTAATGAAGATACGAAATCTGGCAATAAAACGCATAGTTTAACCTGATTTTGTATTTTTGTGTGAGACTTAGGAGTGTGTATGCCTGATGGGGAAAAGCAGTGAACACATTTGGTTAGGTATGGTATGGTATAGTATACTGATTTTGGAATACAGATAGTATAAGATTTTTCATGCAAATGGCTATGCATGAGTGCATGACACATTAATAAAACCTAACTTCGAACTTTAAAATGGATGAAGATTGACTAACAAGGCTGTATCTAGCGGTAGGGCACTTACACGTGCGGGGGGCACGTATACTTATTTAGGTATCCTGTATATTGTACAGAATTTTTCACCTCAGAGTGCTTGTCTTCATCGAGATTGTTGTGTAAGATATACATTGTGTATATATCCAGTATGTGAGACTTGAGACAAGTGAGTACGATGACACAAGGAGTTCACGTGAAGATTGGATGAGTCTCAAGAGATTTTACAAGGAAGAATTATAACGGAAACTTGGTTGAAATCATTACTACGTTAGGTGCGGACGGTTAATGAATATTGCATTAATTACATATTGGAGGCAAATGTACTTTCATTCTCAGAAAAACATGTGAATGGGATTTCAAAAGTAAGTGGTAGATACCTACCTTTATATAATACACTACAATACTTACACGCGTTCGTTCTTCTTATATAAAGGTATTTAGGTACACGGTTATCACGTAAAATCACATTTCGGGGAGGGGGGCCGAAATCCCAAAAAGGAGGCTATTTTACCATAAAAGTGCCCTAAACCGCTAATTTTTTCGCTTTTAGGTTGAGTTTGATTTAATTTAGCTCGCGAAAATTGTCATCTATAATAACATTTTGACCTTGGTGCCCCCCGAAACCAAATCCTGGATACGGCCTTTGGACCAAATATGACATCAGTGTGCACGCTTCTTTGAGTGTGATTTCTGTCTATGGCAAAACAAGATTAATTGACATTAATTCTGGTTTTACCTACATTTAATAATGTTCAATGTAGTTTCAGTATATAAACCTACACATAGTATACCATGTAAATAAGTGAAATCATTTGTGCAAGAAAATACATGTGAGCGAGCACTAATAATTAATTGAAAATGACATTTGTATAGGTACTATTAAAAGTGGAAATTACTAATTGTAGAGATCATTCTGCTTGATAATTAAAACCTTTGACATTGACAAATACTTTACGAAGTCTGGAATTTCTTGTCACTGACATTTGACACAATACAATCTGTTAACAAGAAAGCATTAGTAACTAGAAACAGCAAATATGTGTAATTGTATTTGCATGAACAATCAAAATTGAAGAAATACATTATGCTACTACCTATGTATATACCTACATTAATGTAAAAATTTCTCCAAGTTATACAAATAAATTGACTTAGGTTAGATACTTAAACGAATACAAATTGTGTTGTGCTCTTTTCTTGCATCGCATCGTATGTTATCTAGGTCGAGAAAATCAATTGCGCTACATGCACTGTGTCTGTGTGTCTTGTGTGTGTCGTCGTTTACTAAACTTTGAATCGGACACGCAACAGGCTTTACACTACACTATACAAACAACATCTTGCTAACCAGCCAGCTAATTGTAAAAGTGTAAGGACTAAAGAGAAATGCTAAGCTGCTGAACTAAGGTTGCCCTGCTTTGGTCCAAACTTACTTTCAATTTTTTTCTTCGCTATATACACTCCCCATGTATTTGTATGCACTCGGTATATGTACTTCTTCTCAAAGGAGTGTATAATGTGTTATTCTGGCGAAATCCCAGGTTGAGCTTGCTTATGTAGTTTTAGTTTCTTGTAAAATCTTCACATAAAGACTAGACAGTGATAATAAGAGCGACTAAAGTGTAAAGACCCAAAGTAATGCACCTTGAGATAACTTGTCGCTAGTCCCTTTCACCGACTTTAGCTTTTCGCTATACAGCGTATTGTATGTACGCTTTGCTCTCAATCTTTTCGAGATATACCTACCTACATTTATACACTTTTATGTAGCTAACCAGTTAACCCTATTTTTCTTAACACAAAAAACCTAACCAACAGTATTACTGTTTTATGTATGAAATGTGTCTGTTGAATTTCATGAAAACTTGTGCACGAGTCAACTGAGTATGTGAAGTTGACGCAAAAATTGAAAGCCTCTTTTAATCGACATCTGAGAGAAGATATTCCAAAGACAGTCTGCAATAGAAATAACTAGAGCGGAATAAGATGAAATGAGACACATCCTTCCTGGGCTTTTAATGTTTTTGTTTATACCAAATACCTATGCAACATGTAGACGCGTGTATGTCAGCGAGTGCACTTTCCTAAATATACAGATCTGTAGGTATATTTCATTTCATGTAGTTACATAGGTGTATCTGTATGTTTTGTAGATGTACAAATAGGTATTATTTATTCAAAGTTTGTGAAAAAGGTTATGTCATAGGTATGTCTACACGTTTCTACAGTTTATACAACACAGTTTGAACGCTTTCAACTTTCATTCATGGTCCCGACTCCCGACCACCCTAACACGTCATAGTATTTGGGCTGGATACTAAATATATGGTATATGAAATCCTAAACGTGTGAGTTTGAGAATCTCGTGCCGTGAAGTCTGACTGAAGGCATCCTTCAGACTTCATGGCACGAAATATTTTATTACATAATTTTAATGGTAATTAAAGCAAGCTAAGCTACAAACTACAAAGCTATATTAAGTTACTGCTTCTCATTTATTCTCTGTAAAATTCGACGTGCCAAATGTAAGACTGAAAATGTCTAGAAACCAAAGAAGGTGCACAGTAAAGTAATTTTGGTGGGTAGTGTGAACTACGGCATTTACACTTCTGAAGCCGCAAGCGACGTAACAACTTCTAAGAAACATTTTTATACAGTTTAGCCGTTACTTCATAAATATTTGTGTTGTTCCTTCCTTCCATGACTAAGTTTCCTATTACAAACTATCCGCTTTCCGCTTTCAGACAAGTCATTTTAAATGTATGTAAATAAATACGTAAATTGTTCAGTTTTGTATACATATTTGCAAACACACCGAAAACACCTACGCAACATTCACAAGTATTAACGCAGAAACAAGGAACTATAGTATCTAAATTAGTAATAATGCAAATACACGTGCAATAGTAATTGCTATTTTATGAGTTCTATAACCCATTTGACTAGTGTAGCAATATATTATTTACTTATACATAGCAAAGTCTAGAGTGGTCTACAATGCGAGTAGACCGCTCTGCACATTGTGAACATAGTTTTAAGCCTATGGCTTATTTGAGATTTGGGTGCACACGGAGCAAATCTTCCCACGTGTATCTGATATTTTATAATTTAGGAATATCCTGCTGTAGTTTTGAGTAATTACAATTAGGTATGTATGTAGGTTATTATCTGTATTTTATGTAGACAAAAATATTGTTCTTATTGACAAATTTTATGGGAAAGATTTCCAGGGTTTCTCTAATTTTCTTTATATCTTTAATTTTGTTTAAGTATCTGTTACACAGTCTAAAAGTGAACTTTGAGCATCTGTACATAAATAGATCGCTTTGTTAGATCCCGAGAAGAAAAGTGAGTTAATTGCATTAGTAAGGAGATGGTGAGGCAAGATAAGGCTTGAATGTAGCCGTTACGCAATGGGATTTACAATGTCATTAGCAACTATTAACCAAAGCACTGTTACTGTTAGTATATAGTTTTGTGCATAGCAAACTCTGTGCCAAAAAAGAGCTTAATCTGTGAAATGAGAAGTATGAAGAGTGAGTGAATGTCGTTAGTTTTAGAAGGATTTAAAATGAAGCTTAGTAGGTACACTAACAATAATATTCTTTGCTAATAAAAAATGGGAACTTGAGAAAGTAGTCAAGGAAAATAGCGCTCGCTGTGTGTGAAGAACATAAAATACTTAAGAGAAATTTGCGAGGCTAAAAGACTCAACTTGTATTACCAGTGTGGTGACAAATAATACTTGCGACAAAGAAAAGCATTGACTACACAAACGAAACTATACATCCACAAACACCACACACTGCACACCGCATGTATACATAGGATGTCATTTTAATGCAATGCAAATAGAGATACAATTCTTTTCTGCAGGAATATATTTGCTGAAACCTTGAACAAGGAAAGAAAAAATAATGTTAACACATGGACACTTAACGTGTTGTTAACAATAAATCGATTCAAGTTTGTATTTGCATTGGATACCACAAAAGACACTCCTTCAAATACTTCTTGTGGATCAGATCAGAATTTGCATACATGTGTAACGTGCATTAGGTAAATATACAGTCTTTTCCTTTATACTTCACTATCTCTAAGCTTATATTGGCTGACAAACAGATTGCTTAGCTGCTTAGAATTTAGAATGAATTTGCAAGCAACACTTTCCGGTTTCCTGTATATTGTACAGAATTGTTTACCAGAGTGCTTGTCTTCTTTGAGATTGTTGTGAAAGATATATATACACAGTAGATGAGACTTGAGACGAAAGAGTACGATGACACGAGGAGTACACGTGAAAATTGGATAAGTCGTATCGCCAGAGGTTTTATAAGGAAGAATTTTTACGGAAACTTGGTTGAAATCATTTACTATACGTTGGGCACGGACTAATGTTAATGAATATTATGGAATTAATTACATATTGGAGACAACTTTACTTTCATTCGTGTTCAAAACATGTGCATAGGATTGCAAAAGTAAGTGGTATTTACCTACTTAAACCTATGTATAGTATTATGTACTTTCAAACGTTCGTTCTTCTTATGTATAGGAACACGGGTATCAGATATATAAGTATTAAAACACTGATGATAGAATCAAAAGTAATGGAACACCAAACTACTTGACAAAATAGTTGTAGTTGTAGAGTTGAATTACCGTACTTTGTTGCATTCATGTATGATGGGAAAGGAGGGACAGAAAATAATCAAAATGTAACATTTCAGTGTTTACAATAAAGTCTTCATTCAAACATCCAAAGTTTGGTTTCAAGTTGCATGTGCGTTGTTGTAAATACTTTATGCTTTTGATGTGCCTGGGAGAAACTCACGTTTTCCAAGCAAACGACTGGGATTTCATAATGGAAAGAGAGTGTCAGCGTGTGGAAGGAATTTTGTGAAGGATTTGCGAAGAAGAAATATGATAAATGCAATCATGTCTTCTACACGACATTTCTCATTACGAATGAAAGACCAGAAACTGAGAAGAATATTAACAGAATCCCTTACGTCGAAATGCAAATAAATGTTGATATGTTTCTTGCTAAAAGAAAATTTGTAAACCCATACTGTGCTTTTCGAGAATACGTATACGAATTTGTGTTTTTCGAGAATACATAATATAAACGAATTTGATATGTAATATCGTTTTTGAGTTTTAAAAATAAAAAATGTAATAATTTCTGGGTTAGTAGGCCAATTCGATGGTCATGGGTTCAAAGACAGTCTCAAACCTCTCTATTCAGCCGAGCTTGACGACTGAAGTTTAACAGAAATGTAGCATGAAGGAAAAGGTGGTTGGATTTTGGATTGCGTATGCAATAAATTCCACATCTACATATATCTTCAGTAAATGTTGATTACTTTTGAGGGTTGTCTATAAATTGCCTCTGCCAAGAAAGTTTGAAGGTAAAATAATATGATTCGCTTTCAGTCATTGAGACCCTTGCTTTACAATGTTCTCAAGGTGTTGTGGGAACAAAGGAAGGACACATCGCCGTCAGTGATGCTTTCTTTGTTGAGAACCACAATCTTTTATTACACAAAAAGTTTACATGTTCCATGTTGATTGAGTCGATCCAAAATCGGCTGTCATCATGGCTCTTGAACTTTAACTGGCAATAGAAATGTTTTACTGATAATAATCAAATGCTTGTGGCTACAAATATTTCCTTTCGCATGTGGCGAAAGCGATAAGATCATCGATGGAAAAACATTTGCCAACTTTTTAAGAGTTATAAACAATATGTAACTAAAATGTTTCAGTTAATATAGATTCTTTTAGATCTTTTAAATACCTACAATTTATAGCAAACATGGATGCAACCTTTCATTCTGCTTTATTTGCATTGGTTTGAGAACAGCTCACATTATTGAACCAATAAAATTTTCATTACACCAATACAAAGTTGTTTTTGTTTTTCCAAATAGATTTTTGAGAGCTGCAGATTGAAATCCTTTTCATCAGAATTTATACTAGACTTTACCTATTGCAGAAGTTATTTCGATATTCTGTTCTATGTCTACTTGTAAAACTAGTGTTAGGCAGATTTAATTCTGTAAGTACGGGCTTATGATATTGAATACGTTAACAAAAATACCGAGAAACAAGACAGAAACCAAGAAAAGATACATCCCTTTCCCTTTGATACCTATATATTTATATTCTAATTCGCATATACATACATAGATAAATAAACAATTTATAACCATGATAGGTTTTAGTTACAAATAAATATAGTAAGTCAAAACATTCTGCAATTTATGTAACACTTGCCAAGTAATTGTATTACATATTATGTACATATACACTTACAATTTCTGGTAAATACCAGTGTAGTTTTCGATAATTTCACTTGAATGTAAAATAATCTTCCACGTTTCCCACATAACAACACAATTCACTCTCAAAACAAAATTAGCCATAGTTTACATACATGTATACTAAGCAAAAACAATCTGTCTCCCTAATGATTTTCAGGTCAATGCATTTCAGTATAAATACTCGGTACTCCATTTCATAGAAACGATAACGAACTTTGTATTATGTATGTTTAATTGAACATGTTTTTAAAATTATAGCTTTCAAAAATAAACATAAAGTATAACTTCTGGTTTTCATGAAGAGAGTTTACTTACACTTAATTATACCTACTATATAATATTAGTAACAAGTACAACCAAATAATATTCGATAATGGATGGAAAAATCAAGGCCTTAGATATACATATAAATCTAGGGCCTTGGGAAAAATAAAGTTTCTATTATTATGATATACAATACAACCCATGCAGGTGAAGCTCGAATTCCTCAAGTGAGGTTGCTTAATACTTATTAGTAAGTAAATCTTATTATTTGACTGAAATTATGTACTATAGTACATGAGACAATTTGCAAAAACTGATTTTAAAAATGTCATCTCATTAGAGTCTTTTCATACCGCAACCGCAATATCCCATATAAACGGACTGATTTATAATGGGACCACCAAAGCATCAGTTTAAAGAAATATGTAGGTCTCCGAAACAACTTAAAAAAACAAAGAAACTTTCCACAGTTAAATTTTGTTACTCGCAGTGTGACCTTGTTGTACATTGTAGAGTACAATGTGTAACATTGAACACAATATTGACTTTACTAATTGGCACTCAAAAAGTTCCACTTTCCACAGACACTGAATACAACTTTGTACGACTTTAGAGAGAGTTTTGAGTTTTTTACTTGAAGTTGCATTTCTATGCTTCTAAACCTATACATGCTATTACTATTATGTACTGATTTATTGCAAAATGTAACCTAGTATAACCTTGAGAATGTGGGAATATAATGATATTTTCAACGCACAGGATGTGATTTTAGCTTTTCCTTCAGATTGGAAACGAAAATATTATGTCAAAGAAGTTAAATGCTAAGAAAATTAATAGTGAATTGCATAATTTTTTAGTTTCCAATCTGAAGGGAAAGCTTAAATCACATCCTGTCCAATGAAAATATCAAATACACTCCCAGTTTCTCAAGGTTATATTTTGTAATAAATCAGTACCTATACAATAGCATGTATAGGACAGACTCGTAGCCAGGAGTATAAGTTGGGGGGGGGTGCACAGCAAGGGTGGTTTACAAAAATTGATTTCTGGAAGGGCAAAATTCGAAAATGTGTCCATAATAGCGGTTTGAAATAGAGTCAAATAGGTCAAAACAAACCTAAACTGCCACAAACTCGGGCGAAGCGCGAAATTTTTTCACATTTTTTCAATTTTTAGTCAAAATTATCTAATATTTTAGATATTTTATGCATTCTGGGGGAGGCACGTGCACCCCCTGGCTACGCGCTTGGTATAGGATTAGAAGGAATAATAAAATGTTTTAACACGCGGTTGTTTTTAGCAGAAACATTTTTGAAAAAGCAATTTTAAACTTTCGTCACACTGTGACGGGCCCAGAAAATAAATGCAGTTGCAGTTAGACTTTACTATAGCGAGAGTAGGCTCACACGAGTGTACACGAGTACTGTTTGTAGCTATAGTATATGCATATTATGGCATTAATGATCTATAAGACTCCTATTTTTCGCAATTGCTAGTAGTAGCACGGATCGCACTCAGTAAATCACTAAGATCAAGTGTTGATGAAATTTTAATGAATGTTGAAGGTGCAAAATAACTAAAGTTAGCTTGTTATTTCTGTCAAAGAATTAGTGCTCTATTAAATGGCAAGTTAAACTCACTTTAATGTTTGGTATGAATTGATTTTCCATATTATGCTCAATTTATCATAAAGCCTATTAAGCGGTACTGCTATATTATAATCTCAATTTTCTTAATATGAGGGAGCATGATGAAGTTTCAGTATTTATGTAATCATACAACGTTCATCTGACAAGGGAACGTTCAACTATATGTATCATGGATTTTAATACAACCTTGCAGTCTTTGAACACTTGATCTGCAGTTTACATAAAAGAAAATATTCGTTACCCTTTTACCGTCATAGACTTTATTATGTGGTGGAGTTATGAGACCACATTATGGCAATATCATTCTGTCTGTCTGTTCGGGTTCGTCGGGTCACCCGAATTTTGCTGTCACGTATTGATACCCAATAAACTGCATATACATAATTTGTAATGAATTATTACTCTAAATTCCATATAGGTAGGTCTGTTGACTGTTGAACTTTGAAAAGTTTATTTTGAAGTTTCAAATGCTCGAATATGATTTAAGTGTCAGGTTATTTTCAAAAACAAAAGAACATCTAGTGATGTTTTTAGCAATTCACTGGTAAATAAAAATGATCTGTAGGTTATGTATTAAAGTCTTAATGTAATTTGACATGGCAGATATATTTAGATGGAGAGAAGATCAACTGTCTCTATATTCATTGTTTTATTTTTATTTCAAATTAGATTGATATAGCTCACAAGTTGTCAACTTAATGGCACCCTGTACATCCATCCCAAATCTTTAAAGCCGCCTAATAGCCTTCATGCCTGCCAAAAGGATGTTTTGAGTGACAAGTTGGAAAGTTACAAGGGAGACCGAAGGATATTTTACAGCTGGCACTATCCCATAGTGCAAGTATTGCATTGGACTGTGTGTTTGCTACGTTTGTCCTATGATGCTCACTATGAATTCTTTGAGTGCGATCGAATGTTAATGGAAGAGACGAGCAGTCTTGTTTTCAAAGTTAACACATTGATGTGGTGTGTGTATCCGGGTGAATGACTTTCAAACAGTTTATCTATTAACAACACTCTGCCAAACGTGGAAACACATAAAAACATGTAGATGTTGTAACATGCAAGAATGGCAGAGTTATCAATACATTTGATTCATCATAGGAAATTGTTACATGCATTTTATTGTCCAATAAAATAAACACCTGTGAATCACATGCACAGTTATTTCTCAATGAAAAAAATACCTACCTACCCAAAATACATGAATGGAAGGATTTCATGTAGGTTTAATGTTTTAAATGAATGAAATCTTACAAATATTAACATCTTAGTTTCTTTCCTAAGCAATTCGCAGCTCATAGTATATTCCTAATTCTAAATTGACGAGATTGGTTTATTACTTGTTCTCTCGTGATGCGAATAATGTGTAAACCTAGATTTGGTAATAACTGACCTAGATTTAAGAGAAATAGGAGAATTCCTTTTCATTTTCATCACCCTTGATTTCAGATATACAGACTTTTGGTGCCCTTTACTTTCATTATTGCTATAAACGTGTAATAGTATTTTAACCCTTGAGTTATTTGGCATCTTCTGACTGAGTAATCTGACTTTGGAAACCTTTATTACTTATACTTAGTGTGTTTAATCTGTTTAATTAAAATGTGTCACGCTTCATCTATGTAGGCATATCTGAATCTACTTGGATGTAGGTATGTATAAGCATACATAATAAAGGAATTTCAAGTCTTCTTTTGTTAGAAAGGAACTAGGAACATAAGGATAGGTGGATATTCACTGACACAATCGCAAATAGATACAGATAGAAATTCGTGGAATTCTGAACAGTAGTATTCCTAATGAAATCTAGGGACTACTGGTACTCGGCAGACCTTCTTTTGCAATTAATTTTCTCGTGCACTTCAAGAATTAAATGACGCATTGCTTGAATTGAATGCACATACCTAAGACTAAAACTGCACATACGCTTGGATAGTTAGTTATTAGTAGCCCGAAACTCCTTTACGTCAGCAATAGAGTTAGAGATAAAATAGCCATTTATTCAGTTATTGCTGATACTGTATAAGGAACAGTCTTACGTAAGTTCAACTACAGAGTACTATGGATACATTGTAGACGCGTATTGCATAAATTATTACATTTCTAGAGTTGTACACACAACATCCAAACTCTTCTTCTCAATCTTACTCTCTTGTACTGTACTGATGCTGTCAGTATGTATTGAAATGTTTCAAAAATATGGTAGTTGGTGGTTTTAACGCTTTTGACAAGCGCATCCCTGAAACACATTCTAGCATAAGCATGCAACCTTGATATAATTTCAATTTAATGCAGATCTGGTTTTAGACATTTCATTTAGGTGTCCATCTGCTTAGGACTACCAGGATTAACAAGCCTTCAACACATAAAAAATTGTAACACGACAATTGCTGTCAAAATCATGTAGATATACATATTAGTAATTTAAGATGGTGCATATTATTACAGTAGAAAATAATTGCATGACTTAATGTTACAGATAGTATACATTGTCTCAAAATTATTCAAATTAAAATATTAGCCAGAACATCTTCCTGATGCCAATATTGGTTTATGTGCCATTCGTGGATCAGTTCGGCTGCCGGAGTTTCAATTTAGTGGACTGATTCTCCAACCCACTTAACAATCAAATGGTCTTACTGATTGCATGATAACCTATGCACAATAATCTTCATTGCATGATCACAGCTCACCGAAAAAGCACGCTTTAACTGCTAATACTTCTTCTATTCTGTCTAATTATATTCGTAGTGTGAGATTGACTATGTATAACTACGAATGCCGTTATGTCAATTGCCGATCTAGTGATCTTGGGCTCCAAAAACATAATTTCACACGATTTCTCATTATTCATTCACCACCAAGCCAAATACTCACAAATATAGCACAGAATAAGTGCAAGATATAATAGTGAATATATATACCTATTGCAAATAATGCCATAAACTATGGACTGACCTTGTGAAAATATTCTGTAATGTTGTGCTATATTACAGACAGTTACATGAAACCATGGATTTGACAATTCGACATAATGAGGATTACTAACTGTCTGTAATAATATTTCTTGAGGTGTTATTTATTGAAAGCTACCTAAGTGTTGTCGGATTTATATACTTCTATGTACACGTACTAT
Organism: Pogonognathellus longicornis; assembly: GCA_034694085.1. Lineage (NCBI taxonomy): Eukaryota > Metazoa > Arthropoda > Collembola > Entomobryomorpha > Tomoceridae > Pogonognathellus > Pogonognathellus longicornis. The sequence goes on from JAQFYB010001935.1 coordinate 26,511, forward strand.
AAGACGAATAAGACTAGTAGTACTTAGGAGTTAAGATTTTAAGATCCACTTTTGGGATCTACGGCTAGTATTGTATTTGGAATTAATATATGCCTATGTAGTCTCAGCACCCTGACACAGAAACTTCAGTTCCCGTTGTGTGAGAAAGAGCAACATAAAGTTACATGAATTGAGAAGGACCATGTTAAGACCTGAAAGTCAAACAATAGACTTTAGACATCAAGACATGATGAAATAGTTGTGTGGAAGACACTTGATTGCCTGCCCTACTGACCTAATAAAGTGATTAAAACAGAATAATTGTGTTACTACCAAAGTTTAATTCAATTTGTATGACAGAAAGAAAGTTTTAAAAAACTATTTTTTGACCTCTATATCAACATCTACATCGTGTACCTAACAATGTATGATCTTTGGTGTTCGTGCAGTGTAACAAAAGAAAGTAAAACTACAGTTTAAATCATTAGTCCTTGACCTTGTTAAGTTGCTGATTATACACATAGGTACATTAGCTACATGTACACCTAGGTATGTATTATATTACCTACCCACTTTTACCTTGACGTTTTTCTCCAAAATGTAGAGATTTAATGAAGTAAGTACAAATAACAAATTCCGAGTATTTTAAGTCAAACTATCATAATCGGGATCAGTTGCTTCTACGAAGATTTCGTAATTAGAAATTTTAATTTACCTAGCATTAAAATGGTTGTCCCTCTATAAAAAACTTGAATCAAAGCTTGAAACTTGAAAAAAATTTGAAACTTGAAGTACTGGGAAAACTAACTTCCCCAGTCCCCATATGTAGCGTAGGCTTTTAAACTTTAGATACTTAGCTTATATAGATATTTAGCTTATAAATATTTTGGGGCAATCAAGAATGTAATCAATTTAACATAAGTTATTAAATTATGTTTGAAAGCGAATTGGGTGAAATAGTACCATTAGAAAAAAGCAGGTGCTGATTTAAAATTATGTATGGATAACGATAGGCTAGTATTCATAATTAGGATTGGTTTGTATTGATGCATGCATAGATATAGTGAAGAATCGATCGACTATAAATGAGGTAAGTGTATTTATAAGCAAATGCAAATGTCATTAGTCCACTAAACAGTGTCAAAAACCTTTAAAATCAATTTTATTTTGTTCTATTTGCATAGCTGCTTTGATGGTGACAAACCTTTTGCGTCGTAACCTCTAATCTGATACTTAATTTTCAAATGACATCATTACACTAAGTAAGTAAGCTGATTGCATAGAGCCTTACATTACAACCTTATATACTTACAAGTTCAGGCGGTTAAATTTATTTAGTATATACCTTGGACTTTGGACTAACAGATAGTAATTGATAATAGTACTATGAAATCACGTTGAATGATAGTGTTGAAAAAGTGAACAATTTTAAGAGGTAATAGGTTACATGTAATTTTAAGAGTGAAATACATACTACTAGTATGTATATCCACGCTGGGAACATATTTCGTTTGTTGTTGTAATGTAATATAATATCGATGGCGATCATTCATTTCAGGACAAACCACATTGCTCATTTCACCACAAATGAGACAAGCCATTTTGCGAATTTCACCACGAATGAGACAAACCCAAATGCTCTAAGAATCAAAATCGGACAAGCCACACTGAGTAAAATGTTCAGG
>JAQFYB010001936.1:0-28174 GCA_034694085.1 Pogonognathellus longicornis
TTTTCTATTATAGAGAGAAGAACTTTTATTTAAAACAACTATTAGAGTTAATTAGCAATTAATGCAATTAATTTTCATTATAAAAGTGGTGAAATTATGGTCTTCATAATAAAGTGTGTTAGATATAAATAATAATAAGAAAGTGCTTAATTAGTAATTACAAGTATTTGTATTTTACAATGGAGATGTTAAGTTCCAATGTAATTACAGCTTTAATCAAATATAGTAAAATTACCTGTTACTAGTACTAGAGTAATAAAATAAGTCAAGTTCTTCACATTATTTTGTTTATGTAAAAGTCTAAAAACTCATTAATTTCTCTCTCCCCATCCTAAGAATCTTTTCCTAAGGCTTGCTCTCGGTGGCAGTACATGTGCATACATTGCATTGTATGTATTGAGTAGTACATTAACAACATGAATGAGACCTGAGTTGAAATATTCACTTTCGTGTGCTAATTATTCCTATTTACGTTGTGGCTGTGTTTGCTAAAGCCTAAGCTAGACGCGTCTATAGGTCTTAGATATTCATATGCAAGCGCGTAGCCAAGATTATAAACTGGTGATGTAGTGCATAGCTTTAAACGGAAATTGATATATTGTGGAAACCAAAATCTCGATAACGATAAAAATTAGAGTCATTTTAAAGCTTACAGTCAAATGCATGAAATTGATGCGTAGTGCAAATTTTTTCCAATTGTTTGCATTTTTATGACTAGGTACATGTATACATATATAATATGTTATAATAATTGGTTCCCCCTCTGGCTACGCACAAGTTCATATTATGTATACAAAAACAAGCGAGAACAGTCCAGCTACGTAAACTTCACTAAATTACAAGAGGCGTAAAGTAATTTTGAGTCTTTGTTCAACACAGCTTCCCTCTGACCACTACCTAATTTAGATTGTGTATAATGACTACTGAACTACACGTACACGGATACACGTGCAAAGATAATTACGCACTTAAAGACATTATGATGATAAGGATATTTAATACCGCAGCAGGACTAGGACTAATCGCAGAGGCAGATAGACTAATTAGAATATTTGACCTCGCAACGTTCCTTACTTTTAGTTTAACCATAATATCTTGATGTACACAAGGACATACATAAGAGTCAAGGGGCAGTACAGAATAAAGAATACGTATATAGGTAGCAGTAGCAGATTTTAAGTGCCCAAGTAAATACATAATGATATTATGCAAAGGACCGTAGTTGTGGACTAGCTGTATTTAGTAAAGCCAAATTGTATAGCTGACGGCTCTTTTGACAGACTAACAGAGCCAAGTCACAAATGTCTGTAGACTGACAACGGATTCATCTGAATAACAACTTCTACATACTAAACTGAACCCACACGGTCCATACACTTCTTAGTGCAGATATAAGCACAGCATTTTGTAACAAATAATTATTTCATATATAATAGTGATCATTTAAGACTATTATTGTTCTCTTGTGTGTTAACCTTCATCTCATTTTCGTTCATTGTGTTCGTTTCTAATTTTTGGCAGGATATTATTTTATATACCTACAATTTTAAACGCAATTATTAATAATAATGCAATAATAATTGAAAATAGAATTGGGGATTATAGATTACTTTGTTTAAGATTTGGCTGAATGAGACAAGTCTCAATTTTTGGACAGAAGAAGCTATTTATGATTTCATAACTTTGGCCAATCTTCAATTTTTAACCTTAAAAACGTTTAAAAAGTTGTACAATAAATCTTTCACAACATTGTGCATTGTATGAAGCAAAAAACCGAATAAATATAAATTACTGGGTGATTGTTTTAAATACTTAGCCCGTTTTTTGAGTCACCATAGAAAATGTGATAAAAGTGAAAGTAAGTGAAAGTGTGTGAAATGTTGGTGAAACTGTTTGTGGTTTGAATGACTTGAAAAGAGAGAGTTTAGTTTCTCCCTGGAAAGTGCAGGGAAAGCAGTTTGCAGTCCATTTCCGTTTGAACCAAAATTCCTGACTGCAAACAGTGACTTTTGAGGGAGGAATTCGAAGGTGATTAGGTTATAGTTTCAGCTTTACATTGCAGACGCTATGACTTTGAACGAAGAAGATATGGAGGTCTCCCAAACATCCAAAAGTAAGAACGTTCTTCCAGCCACTCTTCCAGTTTTAAACATTGGTAATAATAATAATAATAATTAATTTTCACTGCATATATTTTGGAGTATTCATGCACTCTATTTTCAATTGTTAAATCAATGGTATGGGGATGTGCTTGCATATTGAAATGAAGACCTTCTAATGCTTAACGCAGCTAATATTTACTTTGAATACTAATTTAGGTCGACCTGGTATGATGGAATCCGGAAACGCACAACTAAGTTGCCATCCTTCGGATCGAATCATTTATGTGCCATGTTCCGAGCCTTATCCAAAATACGCATCGCGTAGCTTGAAGAACGAGATGAAAAATTCCTCTCCTAAAAGAAACAAAGGAAAGAAAATTCAAGTTTGCTTCTTGGGAAAGTTTATAGCGCTTCTTGCTTTTGTAAGCCCTACTTTTCATTCCATCAAAAAACAGATTTATGTTCATATCAATTAATGCGTAATTCAATTGGAGTTTACAAACTGCTATTTTAAAATGAAGGCAACATCGGGGATCTCGTTTTTGCTAATTTCTTACAATTACTTTAAAAATGGTTGGTCAGCAAAGACATCACTACCGTATCACGAATCTGAGTATGAAGGAACTTTGCTTCTTATCCAGAGCGCAGTGGCAATACTCTCACTATGTCCTATCACCACCATTATTGTCCAACGAAAACCGGATAAGCCTATATCCAACAAATGTTATTACTTGGTAAGTGTTTTTACAAACTAATTATAACGATAACACACAGTTATATATCACACACAATTTTCATCCTTTACCAACCGCTGATTCTTGGGTTTCAGATAGTGTTCACTGTTATCTTTTTGACAATCACGGATGGATGCTGGGTCTGTTACGAAATGCGGCATGCTCATGGCTTTCAACTGTTAACGAATGAAAGTCTGAATTTTAAATTAGACTTTGAATCATATTATGATCATAAAAAACCGTTGCCAGACGAGTACATACCTACCTGGATGGACAAAATTCAAACCACGGTATATAACTCATTTACCTATGCCTTTTTTTACAGGTACTTACATAGTACCTGTAATAAAACTGATATGAATAGGAGTACCTACAACAGATTAAAGATTGCAAGTCAGTAAACTGATCTATTTCAAATAAGGGACTTAAATAAGTAACCTGATGTGTTAATTGCTGATTTCTTGATTTCTGTAATTAACAAATTGCAATTACCTATAATGCCTTAGCACAATTGTTGTGGCGCATATGGACCTGAGGACTGGAGTCGTTTTCTGAATAATGTACCGGATATTCCTGATTCTTGCTGTGTAAGAATGACGGAGGGTTGCGGAAAGAATTATTTTCTGGCTGGAAACAAATCACCAGTGAAAGTCTTTACGCAGGTAACTTTTCACTGTTGTATGCTCCATTGAGTTTGGCTTAATTTTAAAGGATATGTAACTTTTCAAAATTTGTTTTTACAGGGATGTGCAACATCACCGTCTCGTTTGTCGGCAATGACTTACAGCAGCGTGAACTTCATCCACTTGACAAAGTTTATAGAAACAATTTACCTTGTCGTATATTCTTTTGTCACTATGTTCTGTATCAACAGTTTTGGTGACTCTTTCGATGAATACCCTACTCGAGGTCCAGCGTACTTCCCAAAGCCTGGAGGTGGTTTTACTGTTATGTAGCGCAAGAAGGAAACATTCTTGAATTCTCGATTAATGAAGTCATAAATTCCCTATAAGTATTACTTTTATAATTATAATCTATCTTAATTGCACAGATCAAGACATTTATTTTCTGCACATGTGATAAGTACAACCTCGTGAAGTCTAAAAATCTGTAAATAGCAAATCAATTTTCTAGTTTAGTCAGTATAGTACCATGAATTTAACCCAACCTTCTTAATAAATTGCTTCAGTTTAAAACGTGTCAACAACATAAAGACGTTTATTGTCAACAACAAGTCAAATTACATACAAACTTTAACGGGTAATTATTAGAAAATACCTAATAACATCTACATTTGCAATGGTATTGGTATTCAGAATTTCAGAATAACTTACAACTTAAGATGCAATGTACAAATAAGAGTTGAAATCAGTAGTAATACCACAATACAAAAATTAATATTAACTCAATGTTTTTACTGCATTTAAGCTTAAAACGAGTCGATTGAATTGAAACGTGTAGAACATTTATTGAAACGATCGATTGTAGCTGGGTCAATTACAAAAATCTGTCTGAGAAGTATAATAACATATCGTTCCACATCAAAGTCTCTTCTACAATAGGAATGTATCATTCAAATCCCATTTCATTACAATTCTCTACTGATTTAATGAAGAATATACCTGCAATTTACAGCTCGGTATAGGTATAGTATATCACGTTTGAGACTTCAGATTATTTGAGTCTTGACTCAAGACTCTTGAGTGTAAAACAGACGATTTTTTACATCGATTTTTTTACATTTTTACATTTTTACATGGATACTTTATAAGAACTGAGAAGAGAGTGAATAAATATGTATTAGATAATAATATTAACTCTAGCCCTTAACATTATTGACGAAGATATTTTATAGGTTGTCCATTGATGCACGGATATTTCCCAACTGTTATTACTCTGACGTTCCTGAAGAACAAGAAATATTTACTCACATTGAAACTCGAATTTACATAAAAGACGAAGTCAAAATAATTGATCTTACTTACCAACGCAGTTTCATGTGTCGGTTTTCACCAGGTCGTTCCTGTTTATCCCAAATACCTTTATAGAAATGATATAAAGCTACGGGGTCACGCTTTATAGCATCTGGTGGTCCTATTGGAGCTTTCTTAACGGGTGCTGGAAAAACAAAAAAAGTAAATTCTTAAATTATAGTCATTGCATGGAAACTTGTAGTAGAATTTTCTAATAGGATTTTCTAATTCTTTACCAGGATTTACATCTTGGTCAGTTTTATCCATGTCTTGAAGCATTGCCATAAGATCTTCTGTAGTTGAACTTGGAACTCTTCCCGGTTTACCTTGTTCGCCAGTAGTGGAATCCCATGGTTTATTAGGAACAGTGGACTTCAAAGGGGCTGAGTGTCTATTAGAGGGTTTTAAAGGTTTAATGGCCGAAGAGTTTATTGCTGGATCTTTTGATACTCTTGCCGAAACTTTCTCGTTTTTTGTATCAGGAATATCTGGAATTAGGTAAAAATATAGTAAAATAATAAATCATCTATCAAAATACCTTCCTCAGATATCAATAATAATTAGAATAAATAATTTGAAAATGTTACCAGTACTAATAGGTATAGGAACTTTTGAGTCGATTATAATTGGTTCCTTGTCTCCATTCACAATAATAGTTTTTCTATCCATAACGATGTGACTCCTAGAAGTTGACCCAGTTTCTTGCACAGATGGTCGTGGTCGTTCAGAAACTGTGTTTTCTTCCCGACTTCTGACCGCAGGAGGTTTTGGAGTTTGATATAACTTGACCGTTTGGCTAAGTAGTTCATCTGTAGTTTCATATTCTCCGGATTCCCCAGATTCCCCACTGTCCTCCAAAATTGTAGGGCTGTCAGACGACGAATGAACTCCTTCGTCTTCCTGCTCATCTTCATTGTCAAGATAATATTCTCCCTCATCGCGAGATTCTGTCGTTGTTTCGAATTTGGTGGAGTCAGAATCATGGCCTAGCCTTTTCCGCCGTCTTTTTCGATCTTCATGTTTGACCACTCTCTTTAAATCTGAAAAATGTAAATTCGTGCTACTTAATGGGAAAAAAATGAGATTGGGACAGTGGCCAATTCACAAAATAATATTCGACTAAATGTACAACTAATTGTAAACTGACTTTGTTCTTACCATGAATGAAGGCATTAAGCTCATTTTCATTGACATTATATCCTTCGTTCTTCAAATAATCCCGTATTTGATCCCGGGTGAAAACCAGAGGCATTGTTAACCTGAAATTAAGCAAATTCATTCATCATTTAAAGTAATAATAAGTTTGAAATGGACCAATGAAAATGGGAAAATTAGTCGAATTTTTGTCATTTCATACAGTCAGCAGTGCAAACTGCAAAGTTGAAAGTACATCTTTTTGCTCTTCATTTACCTGATGTCTGGGGTTTACAGTTTAAGATGTTCTAGCTAAACAATTTAGGGTTTTACACGTGCATTCCTTCATTAATTTTGTATATTTACAATTTTACACTTGTACTTTAATAAAACTCTTGAACAATCAAGCAGCAGATAACAGCTGATCCGATTCAACCCGATAATTATTGACTTTAAATGAAAAATAAAGTGTACAGCTGATATATATCGAAAATATAAAAACAACACAACACAAATAATGTTATTTATCAGTTTGAAAATGAACTAAAATTAATCAGTGATTTTTGAAAAGCACGAACTGAATAAAACAAAACAGCCGAAGAAATCGTAAATACCAACTGACAAATCTGTCCCATAAAAACAAAGCATTTGAACGAAACTCGCGGGTAGAAATCCGCGCAGTTGAAAGACTTTCAAAGGTAGTGTGCTAGCAGCGGCTAAAGCGATTCGGTGTTAAAAATATCATTTTGCAGTGGTGGTGGAGCGTTCTTCGATCTTACTAAAGTGACGAAAACTCCAAAAAGATTTTGATCTTTGTTCAGGTCGAAAAAAACCCGTTTTGAAACCACATAGGACAACACTCAGCTACATTCCCAGGTGAGAATAATTTTTCAAAATAATAGTATTTAAAAACAAAATTATTGCATAATACATAAAAGTGAAAAGTGATTTGTAATAGCTGATAGCATTCACCATTGATGATTGAACATTTAATAATAAACGCTAATAATTAAAACTTACGACGATTCATTTGATTGTAGATAAAATTCATCGGGAATTGGGAATCAAGAAAAGGTCAGAACAATGATTCGTTCCGTAAATTCTATTCTACGAGCTCAATCCTTAGTTCGTATATTTAACGTGACTCGGACAAGTCAATATTTCTGTAATATTCAATCCCAGAATGTTGACATTCAAAGAAGTTTTCACCTATCGTCACCGTTTTCGTAAGTCTAGTTTCTAGTACCCTAGAATAATTATTTATTTTCAATCATCTGAAGTACAATGTTTACATAACTTAACTTGATTTAATCTTTTCTTAGATTGAACAACGAAACAAATGTAGATAGATCGTTAACACGTTTAGACAATGAAATAAGGAAAACAGGCAGAATAAATCGTCGGGAAATCGAAGAAGTTCTCCAGGACATCAAAGATATGAGTAAGAATTGTAACAACATTGATTTTGTTGCCTCAATGATTAGGGTTCAATTTGTAACAATTAATTACATTTTTCTCTCTTTAGAAAAAGCCACAAGCAATCAAAGTTTAATGATCATTCGCTGTTGTGGAGAGTTAGTACCTGGTGAAACTCCTGCAAATCGAACAAAACTTGTCGAGGAAGTGTGGAAAACATTTGAGACTTTGAGTAATATACCGAATTAAATCAAGCTTTATAGAAATATTACTGAAGCTTTGCAGTAATGTAATGCTAACTTGTATAATAAATATTGCCTTTTTCAGATGTACCCATGGACATTTCCCACTACAATGCTTTGTTGAGGGTTTACTTGGAGAACGAATATAAGTTTAACCCAACAGAATTTTTATTGCAATTAAGCAGCAAAGGCATTGAGCCTAATCGTGTTACGTATCAGCGTTTGATTGCCCGTTTCTGTCAAGATGGAGATATTGATGGAGCATCGACAATTTTGCAGCACATGAAAGAAAAACAACTTCCTATCAACGAACATGTTTTTAATGCTCTAGTGCTGGGACATGCTCAAGCAAAGTATTTTTTCAATTATTTATTTAAAAGTGATATTCTAACTAGCTTTTGAGTGGGTGCTTACTACAAGGTAATGTACTCTGTTTCAGTGATATGGATAGCGCAGAAGGTATCATATCTGTAATGAAAAAAGCTGGATTAGAACCGAATGACGACACGTATAGTACACTTATGTGCGGCTATGCTAAGAAAGGAGATATGGAAAACGTCGAAAGAATTATAAAGGTATCTCGTATTTATTGTGTAGTAAAGTTAAATCTGAACCTTGTATTCATTGGACTTTTTAACCTACTTTTAGTAAAAGTCTTCTAGCTATTGTCTTCTAGTAAATGTCGGATTAATGTTGTAAGAAATTACAATGTGGCTAAGTGTCAGGATATGATTCTTGAATTTCTGTAAGGAATTAATATTCTAAAATTATTACTTTGTGATTGTTTAGGATTGTGCAGCGAAAGAAGTGTTTCTCATAGATCGCGATTTCCTCAATGTTATATTCGCTTTAGCTTCTTCTGGCCAAGATGATTTAGTAGATCTAGTTATACCACACCTTAAAAAGCATTCCGGATTTAATCAAGATGCTACCAATTTAATTTTTAGATTGGTCAATATAGGAAAAGAAGACATTGCGTACAAGTATGTAAAGAATATTTTCCATGAAGATAATTATGATAATTATTATTAGCATGAAAAAATATAAATTGTTTGATTTTGGTTAGAATTTTGAAAATAATGCCAAGAGGTGTGAGACAAGACGAGATGACACCTTCTGGAAACTTTTTTATTAAGCAGATGGTGGAGTCAATTACGGTAATAAGGAAATTAGTCTGATATAATTAATTTCAATAATTTTTCTTTCCTGGTATACTAAATCGTTATTTTTTACTTATTTGTTCAGCCATCAGAGAAACTGATTTATTACTGTAAAGAAATGGAAAAAGAGGGGCTTAATCGTGTAGCTTTATCCAGAGCGACGGAATTCGCTTTCATGTCAAAAAAATTCGATAAAGCTGCGGACCTACTTGAAGCTATGCATCAGAGTGGTGCTGCTATTCGCCAACATTTCTTTTGGCCATTCTTTGCTTCCAGCGACTCTGAAAAGGGTATGTATTATACAATATTGTGATATAATAATAAAAGCTAATGAAATGGAGATGGATACAAATGGTTGTATAAACTCACTGAAATGTCATTTTTAGATGTGTACGACGGTTTAAAATGTATGTTGTACATGGGAGTAAGCCCGAATCTAGAAACTTTAAGGGAGTACGTTATTCCTGCTCTTCTATCAAAAAATAAAGGTGGGGTAGAGAAAACTTTGGAGAAATTAAGCGCTCAAACTCAGCTGCCCATGAGTCAACTATGTGCATCAGCATTGCAATATCTCATCGTTAGCCACCAATTGGACATGGCTGCAAAATTTGGTTAGCATTTACTTTAGTGTTAGATTTTAAAAAAACTCATTAACATTGAGGTTAAGAACTTAACCTATAAATTAAAATGATTATTATTTCTATAAAATAATGTTGATAAAACAATAGATTACATACGTTGACTTGACTTGAATAATAATTATGATAAGCTTATGGATTGTAGTAGTAATTGTAATAACTCTTTTTACAGCAACTCAGTATCGTGCAAGATTGCATCCCCAATTCATTAGAAGAGCGTTAGTCGAAGCTTATCTGAAAACAAAGAATGCAAAAAGTTTTGTTCAAATCGTTGGAAATGCTAGGTAAGTTCTCGACCCGTAAACGTCTCACTCTGTCTATTGTTGTTGATTATATTTTTGTCGCGATTGCTTTGCAATTTTTGTTTCTTTTGCATTTCAGTTATGATGAAGATGAAAATTCCAGAGAATCTGTTGGAATAGTTGTTCTTGATTTGTTAGACGCCACTCGTTCATCGAAAGACCGAGCGAAAATTTTGTTGCCTGTATTAAAAGAATGTCTTGCCACTGGCCTTGGCTTGTCAAATAGTGGTGCTGAATTGATCCAGAACAACTTAGGCGATGATGTTAATGATGAAATTAATGAGATTATTCTGAAATTGACTTCATCCGAACTTGTATCCAAGATAGGAATTCGCGTGCAGGGAAATCAATTACAATCAAGAAGAGAGGGTTCAATGGACGAAAAACCTACAATAGAATTAGAACTATTATTGGAGCAATCTATAAAAGCTGGAAGTCCTAACAAGTCAATTAAGAAAACCTTACTTTTTAATTATTGCCGTGAAAGACAACTTGATAAAGCCGAAACGCTTAGAAAGGTACAAACTACTTGCATTGCAGTAAAATTGAGAATGTTAATATTGTTGTGATATTGATATTGAAATGTCAACAAAAAACCATTGTCTTATGCCAATTACCTAATAATTTTGTGCAACAATATTTTGTATTAATATTTAATATTAAATACAATTTCACGCTAAAATGTTGTTCTATTTTAAGGAATTGATGGCGGATGGATTTGTACTCCAAGTTGGACTTAAAGCCTTATTTTTGGATTTGTACTCTCAGCAAAATATGCTTCCTGAAGCTAAAGCCATGTATTCAGAACTGTTAGAAACAATGGACACTACAATTGACACTATAAAAACTTTACGTTACGCATCACTTCTCATCACCAATGGGGAATATCAAGGTACTTTGTATTTAGCTTTTTTCGAAAACTACAAGTATCAAAGTACATACTTTGAGCACTGTTGCCAGTTAGGTGGCATATAGTGTAGTACATGTAGTATGTTCTCGGTGTTGTAAATGGAAAACAGACATTTGTACTGATTTATAAGCACTTGAAATAAAATGAACTATGAACTATCAAATAACAATGTTATTATGTTATTTCTGTAGAGGCTCTGGAAGTACTTAAGAAACAATCTCGAGAAGAGTCGATGAAAGGGAAAAATACGGGCCCATTTTCTGCTCTCAGTTGGAAGATGTTAAATACTATGGCGGAAACCAAAAATGTGGAACAAGTAATGGAGTTGTTCATGACATTGAAAGATAATGGCTACCTGAGTGTAAACAACTCTATTTTGGGTCCTCTCGTTAAAGTTCATCTATTACGGTATACTTTGTATTCAACGGAAAAATTAAAAATTGGATGTATTTTTTATTATTAACTTTGCTTTTGATTGGTACCCAGAGATGATTTAGATGGTGCATTAGCTGAATTTGAGCGTTGTGTCAAAGAGCACCATTGTACTCCTTTGAAACAAGAACTGTTTTGCCGATTCATAAAGAATGATGACGCAGATAGGTTGCAGCAAGTAATGGATTTCAGTACCAACCTTCATGGAGAAGTCAATAGTTTGTATGATTTGGTGTTTGCGTTTATTCAATGTGGAAAAGTTCGCCAAGCTAGAAAAATTCTTGAGGTAAGTAAATGATAGTTTTATTAGAGTTTTATAATTAACGATGATTTACAATACAAAAAATTACACAAGAAAGTGTAATTGTTTTAAAGTTTTTGAATAATACATAAATTATGACAAATATTTTTTTTACTTACAAAGACGCCTGGAATCCGTGCTAGAAATGATAAATTGGAGTTTACATGTCAAAAATTAATGGAAGAAAATCGTGTATCCGAGTTGGAAGACTTAATTTCAGTAACAAAGGACTTGATTGATGTAGACCGAACTTCCATGTACTATTATCTCTTACAAACTTATTGTAAGTGTTTATAATATTGTTATAACTTGTTTGTTTATACATGTTTTGTGTCACACTGAAAAATGTTTAATGAGATTTATTTTATTTAAGGTAATGCCGGAAATGTAGAAAAGGCGGAAGGAATTTGGACGCGACTCCAAGAAGAAAATATTCATCCATCTACAGATTTTTTAACTCATTTGGCTAATTTTTTACTGAAGAACAACCGACCGGTTCCTTTCGTTGTTCCTGACACTAATACTACTCCGTCCAAACCTGAAGAATCAGAGATGGGCCAGTTCCAAGAAATGTTGTCGACAAATGAAATAGATAAGGCGCTTCAGATTAAGCAAAGGTTATTGTGCAATAAGATAAGAATTGTACTTTAGGTGCATTCATATTCATACAATTGTCAACATAGTAAATTGACTTTTAATTCGAATCTATCTGTGTAGAATGGAATCAAAAGGAAAGACATTCTCATTTCATGATTCAAGTATGATGATTGAGAAATTGACCACAGCTGAAAGATTAAATGAGGCCGTTCGTTTGACAGAGGAAATGCTTGAACGTGGCAATCACCCATTTCCTAAGACATTGAGAACCCTCATCGGAAAACTATCAAGTGCCGGCAATGTTGACGTTCTTAGTCGAATGGAAGAAAAATTGACGCCGGTAATTACTATTTTGAAATCTTGAATGAGCTCCAACAGCATAAAACTAAGTTGAGTATTCTATGATAAACCAAATTTTATACCTAATAGTTTTTGTTTTTATACCTCTAATAGGATATGAAACGACAAGTTATGTTTAACAGCCGCTTATGTACTGCTTACTCTTCTGCTGGAAAGGGACAGGAGTTCCTGGACAATTTTGTTAAGAAAGATGTCGAGGCATTAACTGGGGATCCGGAGAAAGATGTTTTTAATACACCCGTCTCATCTTTGGCCGGCCTTATTCGCTCCGATGAATTAGTTTCACAACGTTAGACTTCTTTTACTTAATTTCTAAACTATCGTGTACTAACAGCTACTAACAGTACATTACTAACGATAAGCGATACAATTATCATAAAAGATTATTTTCTGGTTTTACAGTTGAACCTCTTGCATTAGCTGCCGCAGAAAAGGGGAATTTTAAACTTAACAATGTCCTATGGCTTCATTACATGATGAATAAAGACTTTGATAGATCTCGGGAGATTTGGAACTCCACTGTAAGTTTTTCAACACACATTTTTTCTCACACACGTTTTTTAACATTTATTTTTCCTATTCGTTACAGTTGAAAACGTCACCTAGAATTTTGTTCCGATCCATCTTGGGTCACGCTCGAACCACAAAGGATGAAGAAATTGTTAAAGAATTACATGCCCAATTACAAATGTCCGAAGCCACAACGTCAGGATCGAAAGCTATAGTCGTCAGCTGCTTACTGGACATTTTATGTAAGAATTATACTTCAGTCTTACTCAACTCAAGTCATTAAAAACATGATGGCAAATATTATGTGAATTATTATAATTAAAATAAAAGTAAGATACTAATCATTGTGTGTACATGGACACAGGTGGAAATGAGAAACCGGAAGAAGCTTTAGAATATTTGAAAAAATCATTAGTGAATTCAGCCTTAGAAGATATGCACACTAATTCATTGACTACTCTTAAAGAAAAATTGGGGGCTCTAAATAAAACATTTCCTTATGAAATTCCGAAGAGGGTATGATGACAATACAAATACATGTTGAAGTAGTTGATCTTGATGATTGATGTATACTTTTATATACTAATCTCTCTTTTCTTTTTTCAGTCTCGAACAAGTAGAAGGAGAGATGCATCCAGTAGCAGCAGTAGTGATAGCGATTAGAAGATTAGATTCTACATTTATAAACTTTAAGTCATGTTAATTAAGTAGTTAGCTTGCCAAATAGTCATTGCTTGGCATCTGTTAGCAGAGCGATACAATTGAACTGATTGACGGGAGAGTACCTTTTGTAGCCTTTCTTAAACTGTCACCGCTGTAATAATAATTATTATAATGGAAATAAACGACTAAAAGATTTTAATTATGGAAGCATTGTGTTTAGTAACAAACGTAGTACTTTATTTATTCATTATCGATACACAAGCCTATTTATAAAAGAAAGTAATTCGATGGCAAAATCACTAGAGTATCAGTTGAGTAACATGACATAACACTAACAGTAAGTAAATACACATGAATTAGACCCTAATAGTTACAGATAATACATCCGGAGGATATAAGAAAGGTAAAGAAATTCGAAAGAGCATTTTCAGTCGTTATAAATTTTCAGACAATACCTGCAATTGTCTAGGAATCGAATGTTTTTACACGGCTCTTTTATGGACTATTCATAAAATTCGGGATGTTCATAAACAATAGGTTTAAATACTTTAACACACCCGACATTGCAGATAGATATACACATGATTGTTGAATGTAGTAATCTCCTATTTTAATAAGCAATTATTTATTCTTGGAAGCAGCTTTTCTTTTTGTAGCTCTTCCACAAAATAGTCCGAAAATGAATATGAATCCAACAACGCTCATTCCAACGATAAGAAAATAATTCCTGTGTGGGGAAACGGTAACTTGTGAGTACAAATCTTGGATGGATTCTAATTTTTGTGCTGAGCCGGCCAGATGGAACATTTCCTCCCGCTTTGATAAAAGACTTTTGCATTTTGGACTTAGTCTTGCAATCTTCCCTGTCTTTTCTTCGTCCAGTTCGTTGAGCAGACAGGCAATCACTAAAGTTTAAGGAAATCAAACCAGAAAATATTAAAATTCAAACATCTAAGAGTTAAATTCTTGGTCCTGGTCAAATCAATTTAATATTTTATAAAATCTTACATCTTCCTTCCCCTGGAGGTATTCCATCACAAATTTTCATTAAGTCAATTGCACAAGCTCTGTTAAGTAGTGGGTCAACATGAATGTCCACCATCGTTGACTGAATTAACTGATCAACTTCTGCTCTACAGACGTCTGATTTTAATGCTCGTTTTTGAAATAAACCTTTAAGACACTCTTCTATGGTTCCACCGTCACCTTCATTGTCTATCGGATCTTTGCATGACAGCTTGATCTGGGTAAAAACATAATATGAAAATTTCATAACATGAAACAATGATAACCACTAAGGAAATGTAGAAAACACAATGAGATGTTTTTAAGACTTACGTCTTGTCTGCAAGCGGTATATAAAGTTGTATCTAATCGAATATCTGTACGAGCAGCATCTTCCATTATTCCACCAATGTGTTCCTTGCAAGCAAGAGACAACTGACTTTTTGCATCAATGAAATGCTTTTTTAAACAAGCAATAATTCTTCCTTCTCCTGCGACAACTTTAGAACAAAATTTCGGTATATCCATTCGACAAGATTTCAACAAAGCTGGATTGAGTCTAGAATCAGAGTTTCGTTCTATTAAACGGTCACGAACCAATTTTCCACATCTGGAATCGGAAGTAAAGCCGTCCTAAAAAATTAGTAAAGTTAAATATTACAGTTCATGTAATGTATTATACAACCAAGTATGAATAAAATAAATATTAGTACTATTAGATAGAACAATCAATATAGTAACCTGTTTATCCATGCTCTTTTTCAAGCATAAAAGTACATTGTCCGATTTTGAGCCACAAAAGGATTTGATTTCATTCTCACATTCTCTTATTAATACAAAATCTAATCGAGTATCAATACTAATTTCTTCTTCGGTTTTGAAAAGTGCATTGTGACATTTCTCGGTGACGATATCATTCTTATGTTGACGAAGACATTCTAATACTTTTCCACCGCCCCTTGGAACGTCACTACAGTACAGCTGAATATACTCTCTATGAAAGGAAATAATATTATATTATAACTTTATAACCATGTTTAAGGATTACAATAATTATTATTTGCATAATTGAGTTCAATGAGTTCTACTCATCATTTTCATATGCCACTCACACACACACAGAATACACAGAATTCGGATCTCCTTTGTCACTTTCCATTTGGAGTTTGGACAATACAAGATACCTCACTTGTTTTCGGCATCCTTTGGTAACTCTAGGTGTATTTTCAGTCACAATATCGGTCCGAATAATATCACTTAGACAGGAAACAAGCTAAATTACAACCGTAAAAAGTCAATTATTTCACACATGATATAAATATACCAAAACGTTATTGTAAGACTTAAAATGCTCAATAACTATTAATTAGCAACTACTTACTTTTCCTGCTGTAATATGCCGGTCATTGCAATATCGAATAACATGTTCATTACATTGGGCTTTAAACTTTGGACTGAATCGAATATCCTTTAGTCTCAAAAGTTGCAAGTGCTCTACACTCGCTCTACACTTTTTATTTTTCATTTCGGGTTTCAAATCGATAAGGCATTCCAAAATATCCTCTTCGTCCGACTTATCATCGGCGCATTCTCTTTCCACAAGATCTCGACAATATTTCCATATGTAGGGATCGATTGTAGGGTTTTTCATTTCGTCCTGAAAAAATTGTATTAACGCCATTGCAATTACAACTTCTAATTATTTTTCTATCACTGGTCACTTTAATAACAAATCTGTGGTATAATACCTGGGTAAAATTAGAAACTGCGTTTTTACAAGCTTGTCCAAGGTCATTTAGATTTTCTTGCAGACATCTCAACTCTTCTCCATCTTTGGTTTTTTCTGAACATGTGTCAGATAATTCAGTTAAACAAGCATCTTCTATTTCTGGCATAAGACGAACAGAGATTGCTCGTTGTCTCATAGATTCTTTAACACGGCGGGCGCATTCGTTGCTTATCTGCAAATTAGCAAAATGTTTTCATATTACTGATATTTGAAAAAGACATGAATTGTGGCGAAATACCATTCGTTGTTTGCACCATGGTTTGCTATACTATTACATACCTTCTTAGGCTGTTCTTCATTTCCATTAATATTTCGAAAAAGACATGAAAATACTAAGGGTCCCCTGTTTGGTGCAGTGTTTGGAGAGGAAACAGCCCAATCAGGATTGGCACCGCAAAGTTCGTGGGCATCGGTTCTACATGCTTCGTACAAGAGTGAATCCATCGGAAAATCACGAGCAACAAAGTACTGAATTTGTAATAGCGTCGTTTCACATTCATCTGTCATAACACTAGAATCTGTTCCAGTACTGGGATCACTTGTCAAGATATTCATAAGACAATCAAGGATACGATTATTAGGTGCTTTAGCACAAGTTGAACGATCGACAACGGACTGACAGTTTTGCTGAAGTACTGGATCTACCCGCCAATCCCCAGAAATATCCGACACCTTAAGCAGGTCTACCAACTAAAAACAATAAATTGCACCATGAATACAAGAAACAAGTCATACAGAAATAGAAAACAAATGAGAATTAAATTACAGTTGCTCTGCATAGATCAGTTATTGTCTCTTTTGCATTTCTGCTCTGGGCATGCTCCATGAGGCAATGAATAGTCTTTCCATTGAGTCCTCTATTTGGACAAAATTTGGCTCGGTCCGTAGAACAAACAGTCAACAATTCTGGGGTAACCTTAAAATCTTGCATCAAGGCTTTGCGATGCTGTCTCATTTCTTCAACACAATCGCCATTTATTTCATTTCCGGTGTGTGCAGCGTTTTCAAGACACAATAGAATCTGGGACAATCGAACATGTTTATCGGCGGTGCTACTTGCTTCTCTTCGGCACCTAGAATTATGAACCCCAGATTACTATACTTTGTCAATCTAAAAATTAGCAATAATTTATGAATATGGAGATGAGATTCAAATTAAATTACTTGAACTTTTTGATTTCATTTTTACAAGAGTAAACGATTCCACTGGCTCTGTTGAGGTAATTATAGATCATTATTACAAAATGATTAATTATCAACAAAAACAACTTAAGTTGGCTATTTACTTTATATAAACCTTGTATTGTATGATTGTATGTCGAATCGTACCTATAATCTTGCCAGCCAAGACGCTGTCGTCTGTAGATTTGTTCTCGACAATCTGTACTCATTTCTACTTCTTGTTTATGTTTAAGTAAACATTTGTATACTCGTCCATTACCTGCTGTGACTCGACCGCAAAACCTTATTCAAAATAAGTCGTTAGATTTTTTAATAGATTTTTAGTTTAAAACATATGAAGGTGTTTAAGAAATAAATTACTTTTCACGATCATTTCTACAGGCAAAATATAAAGCTCTGTCCAAATGAAAATCGTCCACTTGAAGTTCAGCAATGCGAAGAATCTCCACAGCACATTCATCTTTGAGTTCTTGAATTTTGTTAGACAGACACTCAATAGTTTTTCCTTGAGAATGTGGCAGCTAAATAAATGTTAAAATAAGAATAGCATAATATTAATTATATACATAATTATAAAATTCTCTGTCAATAACATTGTTTAGTTTAAAGTAAAGTACCTTTTGAATGTTTTTATTTGCATCATTGCGACCGCACTTGTGTTTCTCAATGTCGCCAGAGCATTTAGTAGCAAATCTCTGGATCATCTCATAGTCAGAGAATATTACCCCTTCCAAACGTGTTATCCAGCTTAGACATTTTTCTCTGAAAACGAAGCAGATTTAGCAATTTAATTTTTGAACATTTTGATCACTTTTTCATTTTAGGTATTTACAACTTTTTTCTATAATAACTTGTAATGATAGTCCAAGGTCAATATCAAATTTTATACACGAATAGATTTAAACATTTTAAATGTTTTCATTACTTGACAATTTTGTCTTTGTTTTCAATTAGACAGTTAACAAGATTAGATCCTTCTTGCTGTCGAAAATCCCAGCAAGTTGTTTGTTTGTATTCCTCTTCACAATCAGAACTTGAAAGATCAAGAAATCCTTTATCTTCTGTTATTTCTTTTCTGTACACCCACAGGACCTAAATTGTGTAAATAAATAAAAGTTTTTCCAATATGTTCATTGAATAGGGAGACCAAAGCATTTAAACAATATGCCACATATTTTATGGAATATGAGAAGTATAAAATACATGAACTTACATGGTTGCAAGCATCAGATAATTCATCAACTTCGTTTCTCTACAAGAAAAAAAAATCAGTCTTTAAACTAAAATTGTTTAATTATTTTACCGGTTCTAGTAAAAACGGATTTATAGACAGAATCAATGGATTTTTTAAATCACCTTTTGGTTTAAAACACATTCTAAAGCATCCAAATCCGCAAGATTTTCTGGATGTTTTCCACATATTCTTGTCAGATCCCCTTGACAAGCCGGATTTGTAACCACTCTTTTGTTTTGACTACTTGTTGTCAGCGACAGTGATTTCGTATCTTGAAAACTGTTAATTGGTGAAATTTTTGCATCACTCATAGAGGCATTCACCGGCGACAACGAAGAAACTGCAAGAACGGCTGTCAACACGACGCAATAAATTTTGCACAGCATTTTCACCGGCCTTTAGGACTAGAACTGAGACAAAAACCAAAGTATTAGTACATTTAATTGTTAAACAAAATCTGGAAACAAAAGAACATAGTGAAACTGCTTAAAACATGATCTATGTATGAAAATGAAGTTTTTATGATTTCATTTCTCTCGAAACCCTGTCTGGCCTGTCTCACTAAAATGGTGTGTTGCTTAAACTTGATGCCAAAAATTAATGTGAGACGAAACAAAAGCATCAATAATTAGTTAAAAAATAGTCTACAAAGTCCATATTTTATAAAATAAAGTATAAACATCACAAGATTGGATGTATCTCATTATACAGGCTGTACAATATTTACTACTTCTTTCAGCTGTCAGCAGTTTTTTAATTTAATTATACAATCAAATTATGCAAACATTCTTCAAAACTTGCTAATTAAGTAACTATGAACTAACTTACTTGTATAGGTACTAAATGGAAGTATGGCATGTAAATGAATTAGAATTAACACTAACTAAGAACAAAACGTGAAAGTATCCAAATAGAAGACGAATAATCCAACTATTGCTCTTAAATATTAAAAAAAGCAAAGGCAACTTTGGATGATTGTGCTTATTTTTGGATGACTTACCACACAAATGACTTAATGTTACATTCAAGTTAACTCTTATTTTCACTGCACTAAATGGTATTTTAATTAAAATTCGACACAAACACCATGAACAAAGGTTGTTGATAAAAATAGAAATAAGACTTGAATTAGTGATGTTGTTGTGAGATGTGTGTTAGTTGTTGTTTAAATGTAACTGGAGTATGATGTCAGATGGCTGGAGAAAAGTCAAAGTCAAAGATTGTTTCTGGTTGATCCGATGTGCGTTAGTTTATTTTTGTGACGTGATTAGCACACAATTTTGCACATCAAATCAAATTGCTTGTCTTCATCAATTTCACTCAATATGCACTCAATTGCTTATTCCCACATAAACAAGGACGTCCACAATATTCTTCTCTTCTTCCAGCCTTCCAGCTATAACACTGAATACTGCCTCAACCTCATCTCTCACACACAATGCAAAAATCCATGATGAATTGAATGATGGATCTTTCTACACAATACATAGCTTTTGAGCTTGGTCTGTTTGGTGTCTGGAGAATGAGACGACTTTTTTTAAATGAATTCAATGATTAAGAAATAATTAGTAATAAATGCGTTAGTCCAAAATCTGGAGTGTTATAACAATGGACGTTCCTATTGTCAGTCCCTTAGACCGGAAAGGGCACTGTAATTATATTCAATCAAAAAAGTAACATTTTTATTTAAAAATATATTTTTATATGGGTATTTATTTACAATTAGTTACATATTATGTGGCTGTATTTCTCACTGCATAGGTGACATTGGGTAAGTTTAAAAATAACTTTCAACGCATTATTTCCTTTTAATACATGCATGTAGGTATTTACAAATGTCATTAATCGACTAAAAATATAGCTGTATGTAATCGTAATTATTTATATATATCCGTAGTATCACAGGCACTGATAAGTCCTAATTCTTATAATGGCGCAAGTAAAACAAGTTTGAAGGGTAAAAAATTCTATAAATGACATTAGCACCCTTACAATTTATCAGTTTCGAAGTAGTAGAAAATTATGACTAATGTCTACTAGTTATGTCATTTATGCTGTTTAGTACCTACTCATTATTAGTGTATGTATTAATTAGGGTCCGAGTTATCTAGCTTCTAAATATCGAGCATTATGTGTTGTGAATTTTTACTTTTGATATCACATAATTCCATTATCGTCCTATATTATGGTGTTATTGTTACATTTTATATGAAAACATCAAAAGTTGCACTAGCAATTATTTTATGGTGCGGATAAATAACAAACCCATCTGCGGTTCTCCCAAACTGTCGTAAAGTTGCTCCTTGAATTTGGAAATCTTGATGGAAAACTGCTTGTCGTACCTCAAGGTCTAAAATTTCCAGTAAATCTTCCCCAGCTTGAACTGCATTTATTTTAGGAGCACAGCCTAGTGTTATATGAGCTCTGGAATCTGTAGGATGAAAATCTTCGTTTTGTCGAACTAAGTTGATCCCTGGATAGGCAGAGTGTACATCGGATTTGCATTTAGGATCTTTAAAATAATTTTCTTTTTGTTCCATTTCATAGATTGTAGTTAAATTCTTCCGATCAAATGTTTTGCTATGAGCACCATCGCTATCACAATCCACGTTTACCCCTACTGAGCTTCGCCTTTCATCAAAAAGGGTCTTTTGTGATGGTGTCAATTTAATTCTCATGCCGAATGTTTTTTCAGAGAAGAAAAATCCTACAATATGCATTGCAAATTCTTTACCAATGACATTTTGAACATTCTCTTGGTACGGTAAACACTGTTCTCGATCACAAAACTTTGCAGTTACATGATACTTCACTCCATCTTTTTCTTTTCGTTTAGCAGGTTTCTTGTAATACTCAAATGGATCTAGAATATTTTTGGAAAAACAAGAGCAGGTGTAATAAAAAATGATACTATAGCACCAAATGGACGAGTGTCATGTAATATCATATTACGGCACATGAAAATATTCATTCACCTTGTAGTAAATGTTGACGTAGATTCGATTGCATGAAACGCTCAAATTTTTTAACTTCCAAACATTCAGTTAAGTAGAAATCGGAAATCGCTTTTAAGGAAGCAGAAACTTCGGTGTCGAAGAACCATCCATAGTAGAGCACATGACGAGGAACATCGATTATCTCGTTTTCCGTCTGTTGTAATAGGATATAGATATGATATAAACATCCATATTAGTACACATATCTCATACAATTTTGAGTGAATTGATTGAGTTATAATCCAAACCGAGATTACCGTTGACGAATCAGGACTTAGTTGCAATTTCTGAAATACATCTGAAATACTCTCATCCATTGAGCGATTTTTCTTTCCATTTTTGCCTTTTCTACCTTGTTTTGCATCACTGTTACGAGAACCATGGTTCACTGAAATTCTTTCCTGTTGCATCGATTTCTTCGCAACTTTGCAAGTGCAAGGTGAGCTACCACTATTACCCATAGCTAAAGCTAAGGATCCTCCCAACCCCAACGGAGGAAAACATACAATGCAGGTTGCTTCTTCTTGTTGGGATGAACTGAAATCGGCTTTTGTCTTCCCGTGATTTATCAAACCCATCCGTTGCTGTATGATGTAACAAGAATCCAATCCTTCAGAGGATGACGATGAAATGGGATTGGCGATTTCCGTCAACTTGCCTGCACAAAAGAAACCGTGATTAAAAAAATAAGACTGAAATCAGCATTCATAAGTACTACCCTTGTGTTTTTACCTCGTCATTAAATCAAATCCAGTAAATAAAACCCTTAGTATATTTATATTTACTTGTATTTACTTACCCGCAGATGATAGTTCGTTTCGATCTTCTGCCCGGATAAGGGCACTATTATCCTGTTTATTTAACGTATTTTGATTATTTTCTTGTTTACAGTTGTTGAAGCCCTGCTGATCAATTTCCGCCCCCCTCGTGTAATTTTCGTTTCCGGAAGAGGAAGTTTTATTTCTCCCGCTGTTATGATTCATGGTGTAAGTCTCATGGAGTGAGTGCGGTAAAATATTGCTAACGCTTTCACCTGGGAAGGGAAAGTCCGCCAAACTTTCACGCTGTTTTGTGACTGACGTGTTCAAGAGAATCCGGTGATTTGGTTTAACCCTTCAAAAATGGTGTCCAAATGTTCGGAATTGATGCAACTGGATAAAAACGTGTTAAAGATATTTAACAATCCCGAAAATTACGAAATAGACAAAAACTATTCTGCAGAAAATAATCATGCAAAAATTGAAGACAAATTAGGATTCTTTCCTATTCTTCGACCCTGTGATATTACATACTCAGATTTTTTTAAAGAGTATCTTTTGAAAAATGTACCTTGCTTATTTACAGACGAAATAACAAGTGACTGGTGTTCCACAAAAGATTGGATTTGCACTGAATCAAGTCCGTCGCTAGATTGTGATCAAGACATAAATATTAATTTTGAATTTCTAAGAAAATTATATGGTAATCGAAAAGTTTTGGTCAATAGCTTTGGTTTAGTTTTTACTTTTGATTCTTACTGGGTTTTGGATAATTTGCAGGTCATGCCACAGTTAATGTTACAAACTGTAGTGACAAAACTGCGCTGGAGTATGGCAGTGGAGAATTAAAAACGATGACCCTCAACGAGTTTTTAGATTACTGGGAGCATTATATCCAGGATGGATATCCCGTCTCAATGCCGTGTTTGTATCTGAAGGTAAAAGTGATAAGAGTTTTGCGATTAAATGCATTCATATCATGATTTATTTATATAGTTATGTGCACAGTTAGCACTGTATGTGTATTATATAGTACATACCTGTAGGTACACAGTGCGCATACATTCACATTACCTCCGAATTGCATCATTCAATTGGGAATGTGCAAAAATCATGAATATCACAGTAAGAAAGATCTTTGCAATTAAGATCATCGTTATCGTTGCGAATACGTCCATAATCGTGACGATAACGTGACGTGTGAAATATCGAGGTACAGAATTGCCGACGTTTTTATTTATGAATGAGCAATCTTCATTTGTACTTACGTTGTAGCGTTGTACTGCACTTTTATGCTTGTCGGCAGTGTCATGTCAAAAAGTTTGTGATGTATCCTTCCTTCGTTAGTTAGTAAACTGTAAATTGTAAACTACATTTTTATTTTCAGGATTGGCATATTGTAAAGGACTCTAAAACTTACACACCTTATAAAACCCCCGAATATTTTAACTCAGATTGGCTCAATGAAGTTTGGGATGATAATGCTGATACTGAAGACGATTTCCGATTTGCTTATTTTGGCCCCAAAGGATCATGGTGTGCTAAAAATTATAATAAGTACATGTTTAGGAAATTAAAATGCATCTTTTAAGAATGATACAAATTGTCATATATATGCATATAGGACACCATTGCACAGTGATGTATATGGCTCGTTTAGCTGGTCGGCTAATATAATAGGAACGAAACTTTGGTACATCTATCCACCTGGAAAAGAGAAGCGATTTTTGACCTCAAATGGTCAATTAATATTCGACGAAACCAATCCCGGAGTAAGAGATGTAGATTTCTTCGAAGTTTATCAAACAACAGGGCAAATCATATTTGTTCCGTCTGGTTGGCATCATGTTGTATGGAACTTGGTACACGCTAATAATAAATCTGCATGTATTTATATTTTTACGGAATGCGCTGTCTTAATATTAATTAATTGTCTATTTTTTAAAACTTTAACGCTTGTATTCATATAGACTGACGTGATTTCTATAAACCATAACTGGATGAATGGTGCTAACATTAAATTTATATGGTCCACGCTTAAAAATGCTTTACAAGATGTTAAGAGGGAAATCAGTGATCTCCGGGGCTTACCCGAATTTGATGACCAATGTCAGTTAATTTTAAAAGCTAATCATGGAATGGATTACGAAATGTTTTTAGACGCGATATCTTTAATACTATTGAAACGTCAGAATCCAAATGATCCAGCAAGCTTATTGAGCCCCAATCACATAGAATTTGACACAGCAGCCATACAAGATGTGGTACAAAATTATGTGTTAAAAGATGAAGATGCTATGGACGTCATCACACGTAAAGGAAAGTGGTCTGTACTTTTGAACGGAGTGCAAGAAATTAAAATGAAGCAGTCGTGACAATGCTGATACCATGGCGATTCAAGATAATATTATGACGTTGCAAGTTGAATGTTTTGTACCAAACCGAGTTTTCCTTCGAAGTAAAATCATGAAATTGAGTTAGTTCCGCTTCAACACTCGTCCTATCAACATCTACCTCCTTTCGCTCCCGGAAAATCGGAAAATCCCTTTTCAAAATTTTCAAGTGTTAATTCATAACCAATCTTCAAAATGCCTTGCGGATCTGGAAACGGAGTAAGTTTATTTTGTCTTTTTAATTTCTAAAAATGCATTTTGTAAAAAACATTGTGAGAAAATTGATATTGTGAGCGGAAAATCTGTAGGATTTTTGATGGTATGGGTCCGGAACGGGTGGGTTAGTCGTTCTCTCATGGAAGTATAAGGGATAAATGATTATTAACATTACTAATAAAGTTTCTTTCCCTGTTTTAGATCTCTGACTGTCAGTGTCAAC
The DNA here is from genome assembly GCA_034694085.1 of Pogonognathellus longicornis. Classification (NCBI taxonomy): domain Eukaryota; kingdom Metazoa; phylum Arthropoda; class Collembola; order Entomobryomorpha; family Tomoceridae; genus Pogonognathellus; species Pogonognathellus longicornis. The sequence continues at coordinate 25,271 of JAQFYB010001936.1, forward strand.
TACAAACTGACTGCTGTTTCCGGAAACTCTGCTGTAACACCCGAAAACCCGTCTGCTACAAGCCATTTATTGCATCGTATGAGAAGGTGAGAAAATTGGTTTTCAAGTTGATGAACTTGAAAACTTGAGATCTTGCTAAGATAAAACGATATCATTTCATTGATGACTGAGTTGGAAAATGAATATGTTCAACATGATTTATTTATTTGTTTGTAGTGTGATGAGGAGATCAAAATGGGGAAACTTCTCGGATTCGACTACCAACGCCGGTGGTTTTGTGAGCGAAATGTCTGGATGTGCCAAGTTTATGGTAATTGTATTAATATTTTTAATAATTGTGTACATCTAAAATGTCTTGTATCATGTGCTTTTCATGACAATCTGGTTTTACCGTTGTTTTAGGCCAATGCGGAGGTGGACGATGCTGTTGATTCGGGCCAAGTCTCCTCTAACTCTCTCATTTTAGCCATCGCTTGTCACTCGCGAAAATATTCACATGGCAAAGTAAGAACTCACACTATTTGAAGATGAATTCTCATGTGCTGTTAAATTGATAGTTATAAATATAATGTGGAAATTACAAGTTGATATTAACACGTTTTTTCCCTTTCAGAATCATCTTTCATCAGCATAATTTTCCACCAGTTCGTGCTGTAGTCTGACGGTATTGAATGATTGGATCTAAGTCAACAAAAAATTCCGACAAAACCGAAAATGAGCCGGTCCAGAATGGTTTACTCTATGATGTCGCCTAATACCCGACGTCGGATTCCACGATTGAGGACATAATGGACATTGAATATCCTGGGACTGCTGTGCGTTATGCGTTTGGGAAATGATCATTGAAGCTTCAAGCTATTCTTCATGGTGAGAAAACTATTGAAATTGTTATGCTATTACGACTTAATCCATTTCGTTTATTATATTGAACTGATTTAATTTTTTTTAACAATTTTTTTTTCCTCAAGAATCATCTTAACTTCAACGTAATTTTCCACGCGTTCGTGCTGCAGTCTGATTTCAGTGAAGGATTGGCTCTAAATCGAAAAAAATTGCACCTTTACCCACTCTTAATTTTTCTGTATGAATTTTATCTTTGCGTGTCAATTTCCAGCTACTGACATAATAAACACCTTCCCTATGTATCTATCTCCTAATTTGTTGAGCCTTTTGAGCCTAGCCTTTTGAATTTTGTTGTTTAATCATAATTTAATAATTACAGCATATTGCATACATACATTCAATAGACATGCTCATCTGTTTACTTAGTAATCAAGACCTCAGTTTAATATGCATCAATCCATTTACTATAGTACTTAGTAGTAAGTTCAAGGTGTAGTTGATCTGATAATATGAAACTGGCGATACGTACAACAATGATTGTAGTCTGAATGAATTTCATCCTCTGGAATACTTGGGACAAATGAGCTTTCTTACTTGTTCCCCTTTCTTTTTGGCTTGACTTTCACTTGGTCCATTATTTCATTACCCTTCTTTGCATATGAGATCAACAGAATGGTTGATACATGGGGATACCAAGTCCGAACTAAACAGAATAATAATTATTAGGTATAAGGGGTCGGTGGGATCCTTAACAGTAAAATAGAAAAACCAATTTCATGTGCTTTTATGCATTTGTAAAGTTAGAACCAAGGAATAAACGGACAGATACACGTATACGGACACTTACACCCTAACCCGTTCGAAAAGTTGAAGCCTTAACTCAACGTGCTGATTTGGCTATTATAAACCTCTGTCGGTAGCAGCGGGTAGGGGTCACCCATGTATCGTGACAGGAGGTCTATATTCAAATAGGGGAGGGTGAAAGTCCAAAATAGAGACACTTCGTGTAATGTATATATATTATGTGTCCTCTATTAGGGTATTTCCCCTGGAGATTTTCTAGCTATTTTTTATTAGCCTGTCTTTCGTCCGCTTTCATTAACTAAAGAAAGAGGTAGAAAGCAAAAATTACAATATAGTAGGTTTGGTTAACTAGGTTTGAGTTAAGCTAGGTTGATATGGTCTATTGTTATATATCTACTTATACAGAGTACTTAGATAAGTACCCTGGTACTTATAATAGGGTTTTAGTTTTATCCCATATCAACAAATGAATATCATAAGTTAATAAAAAAGTAATATTTTATACTGTAAGTGAAGAGAAAGATTACAAAGAAGAATCTGATTCTGAAGAATTGTCAGAGTCGGATGAGGGCGAGTCTAATCATCAGACTCTTTCAGTCGCCCACATCCGACTCTGATGAATGACGTTTAGTTTGTTTGGTTGCAGAATTATGGAAATCCACTTCATGGATTCTCATATTCAACAAGCCAATATACACTAGTTCTCCTTTATGATAAAGGACAACTAGTAAAAGGCTTTATCCTCTCTTCAATTGGAAATTACAAGCTTTCAAAAATTTAAACATAGGATTCTGCAATTCTTATCCGATTTCCGTGCATCGTTAATAATAAAACTATTTGGAAATTCATCCTACAAATTAATGTAGGACTGTTTTTCAGCACTTTCAGTACTAGGATGTTGGATATATCCACTCCTAACCCCGTCTAAACTTCAGTCACCTTCAGATATATCTGAATCTATATGCATGAAACTTTGGAGGATCATAAAACACATCTCGGAATTTTGCGGAGACCGCACACAAAGTGAATATTTCATGCAACTGGAACAATCCTAATATTTTAAGCTCAACCATGACCTAATTAATCGTAAACATTGGAACCACCTCTAGTTGCTAGTTTTTTTCACTTTCTGAGGTGAAACGAATTTAACTCACAACGAATTTAGTAAGTATGCATTATGCTAGTCTAGTGAAGATACAAATAGCACATGTTCCGTTGTAAGTACACTTCACAAGTTTTTATTTGTAGTCTAGTGTC
>JAQFYB010001937.1:0-28172 GCA_034694085.1 Pogonognathellus longicornis
AAATTTTGAATTTTTTCAATTGAATTTTACATTGTGTAGCTTAATCTTTTCATAAAATGAACAACCGTCAGTCTTCGAGTGATGATTTTTCTATACAAAACCAAAGAAGTCGTCGATTGAAAACCTGAATCATCATTATATTTAATAATAATTCATTAGCACAGAATATGTTAATGGCAACTTTATTTCTACGTTTTTCAATTTATGGATGTTTAATTTTACTGCAGGCAAAAATGTAGTTAACTTACAAAAATGAAGATTAAATTTGGTGTATGAAATATGGAATTGACACTTGTAAGAATCTTGAATTTTACACCTAGTAACAAAACGAAGCTTGTAGCATACGAAATGGAGTGACAATTTTTTTATAGGACTTTTGCCTTACTGTCGAGTGAGTCAGTTTGAATGAAAGCATCTTTTGAAAAGAAATATGTATCTTTTCTCTTGGTAGTTAATCGTATGGAAGATAAAAGTTTTATCGATTGATATCACATGCAGTATGAGTGCATGATATTATTTACTTCTTTACTTCTTTATCCATAGCAGAAAGCAATAACATACAAACTCTAGGTTTTCTCATCTTTGTTGTCTCAAGACAGATATTAGTATAGTAAAGCATATTCCAACCAAACAATATTACCCTACATGCATGCAGAAAAAGTTTAAGGTACATAGTACATGACTTTGATGACTGTTACGAGGTAGAATGATAATATAAAAAATATTTCATACTAAAAACAACTAGGTAGATAGAGTCGTCCCAGAATCACATAAATAATATTAGGTCAAGGTCGTATCTAGGGTTTAATTTTGGGAGGGATAAATTTAAAACATTGTGTACAAAAGTCTCCCGCAAAAAATTTAAATATCGGAGCTGTAAAGGCTCCCTTTGTCCCCCGCACGTGTAACTTAATCAAGGCCATATCCAGAAATCGATTTCGGGGGGAGGGGATCCAAACATGATGTAAAAATGTGACAATAATCGTGCGAAACGCAAAAAATTTAAGTGCCAAAATAAAAAAAAATCGCGATTTTTTGCCCTTCCAGGGCAAACCTTCCAAGGCAAACTATCTAACCTATTTTTTCCGGGATTTCCGGGGGTGGAGGATTTCCCGTTAGACGCCCCTTGTGTACGGTTATGAACTTAACTACCTAAATATATGTGTTTGTAAGTAATATACATACAGACACTGCAGATACATAGGATTGATACACATATTCATATTACGTGGTAGTAAAAACAAATGGATCTAGAGATAGATAGATCTGTGAAAGATAAAGTTGATAGTAGTAAGTTGGCATTTATCAAATGATGTGAATAGCTTTGGAGAATGAATGGTGAAATGAAAGAATAAGGTGCTTGCTGCAAGTGACAAAGACGAGAAGTAAGTCAAAGAGTCTTGTTGGAGTTGCTGAAAGCTATGTACAGAAGAATGTGACGGATGAATACTAGTCTTTACTATACATACGTATAGCAGATGTAAATGTGACTTAAGTTGTAGTAGTAAAATTGAAAAGTCTAAGAAAATGAAAAGATCCCAAAAGAGATGAGAAAATGAAAGCTTTCCTTTATATTTTATTTGACTTTTGTACCTACTTACCTTCCACCTTCAAATATCGGGTTTAGAAACTCTTCGTCTTCTTCTATGCGTATTCCCTGTAGTAGTAGCACAAAGAGACAGTCTTTCGAACACCATGCGGTTGTTATATAAAATATAGTGGTGACATTTTTCATATTATTCTGCCTTTGGCACACACGCAGGTCGTCTTCACGTCATCGTCATCCTTTCTTTCCATATCTCTTCCTGAGTCTGTTCCAACTTCCAAAAAGAATAATTTGCTAAATTAGTTTTACAATTTCCTAAGAATTATTAATGTTCCGTACGTACATTCAACATTCACATTCACGCTTAGGTGTATATCTTCTTCTGAAAGTGAAACTAATGTATTGACTCCTGACAAGCAGAAAACAATTGTAAATGAATTTTCCTGGAACTTCTTGCTAACTGGAATTACTCATTTCACTCCGAATCTATCTGTATACCTATACCTATAAGGCAATTGCATTTTCCAAGAAAGATACATAATATTTTCCCTCAAATTCAAATTATTTGTTAGCTAGATATTTAATTTACTATGTACGACAACATGGAGCGTTTCAACATAAGGTGACATCTTGTTTGATGATTGCTTTGTTTTTCCATGTTGTGATTCTTAGGTGTCTACAGGAAAAGGAATAGCTTCATCAGTTGTCCATCTATTCGTGGCTATTCCGGAAGCTTTTATATTGGGCAACGGGGAATACCATATTGAGCAAGGGAGCACCATCAATCTTGTTTGCATCGTTGAGAAAGTAAGTGAACGCTATATTTCAGTGGAAACCCGTAGAAAATTGACAATTTTATTTGAGTAATTGACAAGTATGATGTGCCTCTGTCTCATCACTCATATGTAAAAGATTAATGAATTACAACGAAAAATATCACTGCGAATATTAGCAGAGTACTAGAAGTGTTACACATACATACAGTACAATGCACGGGTATAAATACTAATATATAGTTAGCCTAATATCACATAAAGCAAGGCAAGGTAAGTAACTAACTAACTAAGTAACGCTTTTGTGTTGAAATATTACATATACGCTGCTACATGTACATACATGTAATGCTTGGAATAACAATGTATTTTATCTATATACTTGAACGTAGAGTCCCAAGCCTCCCGATTACACATTTTGGTACCGCAACGATCGTATGATAAATTTCGACCCTAAAGTAACAGTACAAACGGAAACAGGGAGCAAAACTCATTCCAGAATGATAGTGGAAGATGCCCAGGCTTCCGACTCGGGCAATTACACTTGCCAAACTGCTAATGCCGACGCAGCTTCAACTATGGTTTATATATCCCAAGGTACGATTTCTTTAACACTCTACTATTTGTCTCTATGCATATACCCACACTTTACTCTACTCCAGTAGTTTGGAAACTAGTGATGTGATCTTCAGCCTGTCTTACGTGTCATTAGATTACATCGATAATTATCATTACAACCTCAAACTCCATAAAACTCTTTCACTTAAGCACTTTCATTGTCCTTCTAACTACCTTTAACTACTCGAGAACCTCTTCTCATCAGTTTCTCTGTTTTCTCTTACTAACTACATACATTCCTAGTACCTACAAAGGTACTAACATTAAGTACATGAGTTTGTAAATATGTAACACTGTCTATATGTACGTGGTATACCTTTAGTTTTAGTAGAGTAATTTGTACGTGGAATTATGTGTCAAAGCTATAAAGCTGTATTTTACAGACTAATGTGTAGGAAGATAGTGTTATCTGTGTAGTGTTTTACACAAAGGACATTATCGGACAAATCAGTGATTGTACTTACTTGTTGTCATTGTCATTGTTCAGTGAGTTGTTGTTGTTGTATGGTTGGTTTGTTACAGAAAATTATTTTTGCTTGTTTCTTGTTTCAGGTGATAAAATAGCAGCAATTCAACGAAGAAAAGCTGAAGCTTCTGTATCTAGTGGAATGATAGCAGTTGTAAACTCGTCCATTACATCTCTATTTATTTCACTTCAATTTACATTGTGTGCTCTTAGAGCAGTTCTTTTTCTTTACTCGACTGACACAAGCTGCCTTTTTGTACCCTTTCAACCGTAAAAAGCTAAAACGAAATCAATTCAAACAAAAATATACCTACACATATGTTTTAGCTACAAATACTACTGAGAATTGATACCCTGGCTAGGAGTTTTATTTCTACTATGTAGTAAGTATATTACACTGGAATGGTATTTCCCGTTTTCCCTTTGATCACTTTGTGAAACAGGATTTGCTAGGATAAATACAACTACATAAAGTACCTTTTGTAACTTTTTGTGTTTCAAAACAATTTGCAAGTAATACCTATCATGAAAAACTTTAAAACTAATGCACTGATAAAACTGTAACGTAAATCTACTAAATTATTGTTAGTATTTACTAAGTAATTCTAAGTAGATAGGTATGAATGTACATTGTGTCGTAAGTGTATAGGTAAGACTTACAGATATAATTGTCGCTGCACTAGAAAATAATTATAAAAACTAATTACTAATTACAAATTGAGTAATTAAGAAATTAGATGCGTTAGCATTGTGTGTAGCTCTATTAAAGTTTCCTGTGTTTGGTGCTCTGAATATTGAACTACTACATATTATACTGTGTGTGATTCTTCTGACATTGAATACGGTACAGATTATTATATACTAGCTACTATGTAAAACATGTGTTACTTACTATTGTACGTATGAAATATGAAGCCTGTAGTATGTATGTATCTGTATGTACTCTATAAGTATCCTCATTGTTAGAGAATTTATCAATATGCAATAATAATAGTAAAGTGAAAGTGTTTGTGAAATGTCTCTAAAAACTACAGTCGTCGACCCGGCCTAGTGCCATTATAACATCCATACACAAAGTCACAGTGCATAGTGCATACCAATTATTTACAAGCAACTGACGTTATTCGAGTTCTTTAATCTTGTGTGATAGCTCTGTATAAAATGTTGTAGTTGTTCTTCGGGTGCCTTTGCTTTTGTGTATTGTGTTGTGTTGTTGTGTGGCAGTAACCCTTTGACATTATAAACATCAGCAGTGGTTTATTGGCACATTTACTATTCTGATTTGTTTTCCTTTGTTTCATTTTCTTGTCGTGTGACCGACTAACATGACTACTAACGCACACAGATACAGATAAATGCCGCAATAAAGCAGAATAGAAATCGACCCGACAAATAAAAGCTTTCGAGGACATACAAAGCAAAAGGACATGATAAAAAGTCATCCCTATAACTCTACTGTATAATATAAGTACTTATTCCCACTCTTAGTAGAAATACACATTATTGTCGTTCACTTTACAAGGCATACCATACTATCTCTATAAAATACCACAAAAACTACGTACGTACTTACACAGTCTACATTTAGACACATATTTTATTATCCTTATATATCCATCGTACATACTACACTAATATACTAATACATAGATTTCTGTATGTCTGCGTGCTGCATTCTAGTTGCTTGTTCCTTAATACTTGTGTGCAGAAAGTACATACGTAATAGGTAGCTATATAAATATGTGTTTACGTATGAATTCTGTCTCATTTACAGATACAAAGTTTTTATTGCACTTTCTCTATCATATTATATGGCTTTGTAAAACTATCAAAGAGACAAGACCTAGTACATATAGACGAATGGCTCTTCCGTCGTCGTCCTTTGCTTACTTTCAGAGTTCACAACTGCCAAGCCAAGCCAGGAGCAAAGAAAACGAACCCAATACCAACAGTAGTGTATAAAATGTATAGTACCTAATACATGTAGTATAGAATTCATTCTGTGATTCCAAAGCCACATTTCTGATCTCTATCTGTATACAACTCTTACATAGCAATAGTACATGGTATGGTGGAAGGAGGACAATAGCAGAAGAATATGTTCACACACACACATACACACACATATACACACACAATGTAATAGTAGTACAGAAGAACAGTATACTTTACTTAGTATTTATTCGGATTCATTCCAAGTCTTGGCACCATGCCCACAATAGTTGGTTTCGTTTGATTTTGATTTGGCTAAATCGTCTCCAATAGACTAAAGTGAAAGTGGTAATGTATCCTGCGATAGTGAATAGACACTCTTAAGAATAGAATAGTTTGGGGATTGAAATGGGGGGAAATAATAGTCACTTATACTTCTCTACAGCTCTCCTAACACTATTTCTATCAGTTCCTTCCTTTCCTTTATAACTTCTACGATTATGATGACATTTCTATTGATTCCATAACAATTTCCACTTCATACTAATATCCTCTTTTCACAATTGTTCACACAAAGATATGAACAATCTTCATTTTCTCAAAATAAACGAAAACCACAGTTTCAGATTACATAAATATACCTAGTGTGTAATAGTACAGATAGTATCACACTGGAATACTTATACTATACTTTACATAGTATTAATGTTTAAGGAAAAAAAGATAATTTGAATTTGCTGAGCTGTTTTCTTATGTATACATACAATACACACATATTATACACAAGACATTGTAAATATGTAAGTCCAAGTAAGTGGTGTTTACAAATACAAATACAAGTATAGATTACACAGCTAGAAAGTACATGGATTCATTTGTCTGAAAAGAAATTCAATTCAAGGGGAAAGTTTAAACTGGTGAAGTGAATAGTTTAGCAGTGAAAGCGTGTAGATAATGAATACCTATTAGGATGACTGCGTTCAAGTACAAAGCTACAATGTAAACGTACAATGTGCCAACCAACCAGTATACAAGAGAAACAAAGCCAGACAATGGTTCGTTAAGCATTGCTGCTGTGAAGATGAGTAAAGAACCCACTTGGCGTAAAGTGTTCACAAAAGAACTAAACTTCTTGTCAAGCTCATCTCATGATACGTAGTAATTCATAAGCACTCGTAGTTATTATGTATGATAATAATACAACCAACCAACCCACGACCGACAGACCGATCTATACAAACGTGAAATTATATTTTATTATATAAAAGGATCTCACTCTGTGTATCTCTCTCTGAGCCTCTGACTCATTCTCAAACCCGAATGAAGGCTCCAGGCAAAAACTTAAAAGCGTATAAATGATATAAAAGTATTCTGTGCTAACGTGCAATGAATTCTACTACTGGTAAAAGCTATTGCAAAACTACGGGTTGTATTTTGTATGTAATAGGTAAGTGGTACCTATACTATATAGTTGTATGTAATGTATTTCTCCGAACTATATTGTAATAGGCAGATTTTATAGGATTTCTGTATTAAAAATACTTAGGTACGTGTTAGAGAAATACATACTAGAAAGGAAGCTAAAGCAAAGAGCATGGTGAGTATCAAGGTTTCCATTTCGGGAGGGAGGGAGATTCCAGTATGAACTATACATTTGTTTATTGACTCGGGTAGGGGAAAAATTGCGCTAATTTTGTGTCGAAAAGCATTAAATTGGCACGTTACGGGAATAATTTAGCAATTTGTTTGCATTTTTATGTTAAAATAATTTCTTTTTTAGAGTTTCGTGGGAAGGGGAAGTATTGTTGTATTTGCTCCTTGAATACAGCCTTGGCAAAGAGAGTCCGTAAGTTTCTCCACCCGCATCCCATATCATAAGGAATAAACTCAGCCATTCGTATTTGTCACGAAGCCGCTACATGCGGTTTTTGCTCTAGTTGCGATTTGGACTCACTTGTTCTCTTTCGCCGAGCGTAATTTTGCTCTAAGTCTCGAGTCTTTTTGTATTATACAAATGTGCGGATATTTGAGTAAAATAATAATGGGAGCTTATTCGTAAAGCTGTAATGTAATATAAAGCTGAATATATGAATGGTGAAAGTATGTAATGCAATGCAACTGTGAGCTAAGCTTTCTCGGGCCCTCCTTCGAAGGCCACGAATGAATTATAGGCTTGTAGTAATATTCATTCAATTATTAATGAAAATATGTCTTGCCAACATTGTATGCCTCTTCTTCCTCTACGTATGCACTTCTCCTACTACATAGAGCAATAACCCTACCATCGTCATATTCATATTATCTTGTTTCTGAGCTGAGGCTTCCCTTCATTTAAGTTTCGTCTACACTTACATTACTAGATCACAACTAAAACACACACATACAGCTAGTAATCCAAAGTAAAGTAAAAGATATTGCTGAATACACACAAGAGATGCATACTCCTACCCCATCCTAGCTACCTATATACGCTAGACAGATTCCCAGAGTAAAGTAAAGCAAAGCAAAAGAAGTCTGGTAGCATTATTGTATAGGTAGGGATAGTCTCTATGTATCTTTGTGTAGTGAACTAATAATATTATACAAATATATTGCACTAGCAGTTATATACTAGGTAGGCACTTTTCATCCTTTACATAGATTGCATTATAATACATATTGCAATGACTACTTCCGTCCTGTTCTCATTCTCTGCTACTACGGCTCCTCTGCTTTGTAGTGTTCAAGCCAGAATAACTAAATTCACATATTCCATAATAATATTTGTAAGGTCATAGTCATATGTACAGTGAAAGTGAAGAATGTTCTACAAAATACGGAAGAGACTAAACACGTACTACAACTAGTGCAATTTTACTTGGTACACAGATACACTGTTACACCGTATCAGGAATCAGGATATACCATATTTCCTCTATTTATAGCTCAGGCTATTATTATGCAAGAATGAAAAATGAAGGGGGCTATAATACAGGGAGGCTTCTATTGGAGGGAGATTATTTAAAAAATAATAAAATGTGCCCTTTTGGTTTGAATCTCGTGCTTTCAAAGTCTAGTTCTATTTGATTTAGCAGCAAATAATATACAGTTAACTGACAATGAGACTTTCCATTCTGAACGGGGCTATAATTAAAGGAGGCTATTATTATGTGAAATTGATCAGCAAGGGGGGTTACATAGAGGGAGGCTACTTTTAATATTATAAGGTGAGGCTATAAATAAATGGAGGCTACTACTAATATTAGAAGGGGAGGCTATAAATATAGGCATGGCACTATTAGAAAGGGAAACTATAAATATAGGGAGGCTTCTATTAGAAGGTGAGACTATAAATATAAAAAGGCTTCAATTAGATGGGGAGGCTATAAATAGAGGAAATACGGTATATACTTAGCGTATCACATAGAGATGTACTATAATCTATGTGTTGTGGGTTTGTATGGAATAGAGTGTGTCGTTGGAATGGAAAGTTATAAGTTGGTAAGTAGAAGCAGAGTGAGCAGAGTGCAGGATGAGATTGTCGCAGCGCAAAATTACATATGCTGTTTCCAAATAGATCTCTAACCCACACCAACCAAAACGTAAACTACATAGAGTTATGTTAAAAGCACAAGGCAGGCTTTCTACATTCTGCCGATGTATGTACTAATGGTTTATGCGGTGACACGAAAAGCTTTAATTTTTAATCTGTGGGCACTCTTCCTAATCTCTAATACGTTAATGTCCCTGCTTGGGTTTCCTGTGGCGAAGCTGATAGCTTGCTATGTACTATGATTACTACATGACAATTGGAAAGCTTGACGACGACTTTTCAACGTCACGTCACTTGTCAACACTTTATTGCAATTTCTCACTTTGTTACACAAACCTTGTAATGTATGTACCATCATTACCATTAGCATTAAATGTACCATTACCACTACCACCACTAGACTACAACTACAGTAAGAAATAAAATACCACACAAATAATCGAATCATCATTAATTCCACTCTACAGCTTCCAGGAGTAATAAAAATGAACAGAATTTCATTGGACTACACCACTGCAGTAAAATATGGCACAATGTGTCACCACAAGTGTTTACTTATTCATTACTTCCATGGCAGAACATCGTGTTTATTGTCAGATTTAGATCAAATGTGGGCAATATTTGACAGATTTTCATCCATTTCATCCATATGAAATTTATTTGAAATACAAAAGATATATTTCAAAATAAATCTTTTAAGAAACAATGAATGTATGTATTTAAGTAAGTATGTAGGCTTATCTCATATAAATTGCCCCATGCACAAAGTATAGTAGTTTTGGACAGATCAATTGCTAATAGTATTTGTGTGAACGTTCGTTCAATCAAACCAGTAAAGGAAATCCTTTTCTCCTTATTGTGAAAGCAAGGAAAGGAAACCACATCAGAATCACATTCAGGAAATAAAGTTGTATAGTTGCACTTTAGTTTAGTTTGTCTGAGAGACATGCTATCCCTATATATCAATTCCCCACAGTCAAAGTCAACTCATCGTGGCAAACACAAGGAAACCAACTAAAACAACCAAAGCTCATTCTATTCACAATAAGTAGTCTGTCTGTGTCTTGTAAGGAATGTGATATAAGATTAGCCGCCCGGTTCAGCAGAATTGCATTCCAATATTGTTAAAAGCATACTAGTTGGAGTATTGGCTGACACTAGGTATGAAAAAGTAAGATTGGAAAAGATTAGATTTTGTATACTGGTTTGTAAGGTTTCGGTTGACGGTCAAGCGGGTTTGTTAGAAATAAGGGAAAAGTAAGATTAAGCCTGAAATCGGATTGATATGGGGTCCTAATTCAAAAAGCAGTGGTAACACTCAATACTGTTTGGAGGGGGCAGAGAACGCATTGTCCCCCTACTCCAAATCCGACAAAAGATTCATTGAGAGACCTAAAATTGAAAATAGGGAGATAATTTGACACACAAATGAAAACGGACAAATTAAGGTTTAGCTCGTTGGCAGAATTTTTTTTCCAAAACGGTTACCACAGAGGGCTAGAATAAACGCTGTATGCTGCAAAATAGTGGATCAATTTTAATATTATAAACCTATAATTAAGTAGGTTAGATACTACTGCTATTAGCCACGATAATACTGAATTTGAAAGTCGAAAATATTATAAAATAGGTTAGAATTCTTTAGATTAGTATCATTAATTAGATATGATTAGTTTCAAATCAAATGAAAACTTGCCGAAATTAATTCTAGTATCGATTTAAAACTCACAAATGAAACTGGATAATTTTGATTTAAATCCTCAAAAATGATACTAAATGGACTCTTTAATTAATGCAAATTATATCTTTGCTATGTATTGAATCGGCACTTTATTGAGTAGTTAAGATTAACAGGCATTGGAGACGAGTGAGTGTTACTGATAGAACTAGGTCAGTTCATTTGTAACTTAACCTTCTAGTATATATATATACCGTTTGGTTTTGCCACAAAGTCGAAATCGGGAGACATCTCGTCTAAATACAGATAGTTAGATTACAGACAGTCGTTACAGTAGTCTATAAGTAGGTAACTCTTACTTTGAACAATTCCATTCTCGTCGCAGCACACACCATACATCAGAATCTCATTTAAGACCAGACCTTTGAAAGCGTACTAGAATGGCATTGCTATGAACTACTGCAGAGCATACGTAGTTGCTATTACTAAACTAGGTACCTATACAACATGCATATATACAGATACACCGTGAGTGTACAGGACAGTGAGTCTGAGTGAGTGCTAGTTAAGTAAAGTCAGAAAACTATAGTTGGAGAATGAAACTTGTTCTAGTGCATAAAGTATATAAAGGAGCGTAGCATCATGAAAAGGAAAGTTGAGATAACTTAGCATTGATTGACTGCGGACACAATCTCAAGTGAATATCAGATTTCCACTCGCATCCTCTTCAAGTAAATGGGATGAGTTAGCTGAACAGTTACTTCTCTCTTACACCCTATATCTCTATCTATGCATAAAGTATAAAATAGTACTACTATTCCTACATACAATACATAGAGCAAGTATTTTATAGTTTACATATACCTAACAGTGTGTCTGGCCTGGCTAAGCAATTGTGTATGGATGGTAGCAAGAACAGTCTTCTCCTTTCCTTAAGTCTCCTTCTACATTACTTCGACTTCTTAGACTTCTTAGCCAATACCATTCACTCGGAATCTTCGAAAACTTGAATGCACACTGTCGCATGTCTATACAAATTTTTACATTCCATTTTCAATGCAATATAGGCAAATAATAGAATTTGTATACATGCTGATACATATACTATGTAGATACATAATGCAATCAGGCAAATACGAATTGTATACATACATACAAGTAGGTTGCGCTAAGGGTACTGCTATATTATTAGTATAGGTATGTGTATTAATATTATACTATTTAGACTTGGGTTAAACTGAATACTTAGGAAAGCACACAGAGATTAAATTCGGGGCATTTTGGGAGAGTATTTGTGTGTGGAGCTATTTTATATTTTATAACATTGTGTCCTTTCTTGTCCCAGACTTTCTCTTGTAACTGTAAGTAGTAATGTTCTTGTGTCATATACAAAGAGACTCTTTGAGTGGCTATGTATGTGTATGTATGTGTTGGATATTTACAGAAATACACGTTGTGTGTACGTCTGGGACTACGGTTTGGCGATCCATCAGTTTATAAATAGCTGCTATATGTATATGTGTGCGTATTCTCTTTCTATCTCTCTCGACTGTCTAATATTGTTTGGTGTTGTGGCGTGATCTGCTGTGTCTCTGTGTGCATTTATCGGACTTGTTTTGGTTACTTATCTGAGTGAGTTGAAGTGTTTCTTACATACAAAGTAAACACAGTACAGTCTCAACTTCAGAGATACGGAGACTGACGAGCTTACTGTAGAGAGAAAGTGAGTGAGTACGATAGAGAGGAACGTCAGGGACGACGACGGACACACTCGAACTGCCAAAGCAAACCAAACGAAACCACATAGGGACTTTGTTGCATTGACTCTCTGCTACTAAATGTAATACGACACACAGTACGGTTTAATGCTCAAGTAGAATCTCATCGATCTTGAGAAAGTACGTTACTTTACTTACTACATTAGGAGTAGTAGCTTCTAGTAGCAAGTACTAGTCTTACATGGATTCCTATACAACATACACAGATACACATACACAGATACACATACACAGATACATATAGAACACAGAATGGAACATGCTATACGTAGAGGTATTACTATTACTGCTAAATCTAAAGCAATTTCTAAGTTCTTACTTAGTTGTCAGTATCAGGGTTGTATCTAGCATTTGGTTTCGGGGAGGGGGTCAAAAATATCAAAATTTTATTACAAGTGACAATTGTAGAGCTTAGCGCAAAAATATTGGACTAAATTGGGACAAATTCAAATTTAAAGTTATAAAATTCGTTCTTAACGAGAAAAATTTTGGGGTTTAGGGGACTTTTTTTGACAAAATATCCTTTTTTGTGAGATTTTTGGGGGTGTAACGTGCCCTAGTGCCCTGCCTCAATAGATACAGCCTTGGTCAGTATTGGTATATTTATATGGATAGTACAAGGGAGAAGTAGGAACAAGTTGTATGGAGTGTGTAGAGGGCAACTAGTACCAATACTGTGTATGTGTGTGAGTGTTCTGTTCGTTTATATTTTCGTTGAATCGATTCAGTGAGTCAAATTCTGTTGAGAATTTGTGTGCGTGTATGTGTATGTGTTCCTTGGGTTCGTCTTCTTGTGTTCAACTTGAACACTTTGTTCTGCTCTATTCTATTCGATCAAAGCTTTGGAGCCCTAGTGCCTCCTTGTCATCCTGGCTCTTCAACTGGAAAAGTAATCTGTCTATAGAGCAGAGGAGATGGATGTAGTTTCAAATTCTTGTGCTCACGTCATTCTTTTCACTACTTCATAATGTCATAACCCCCCTGAAGAGAATACACTGTAGGATTTAATTCACAGGTGTGGATTGCCGATGAAGTCGAAGAAATGAAAATTCTCAAGGATTTTGTGACGTAATGGACATTCTTTTGCCTTTTGTTTGAAAATCGCAGTAGCTTAGCAGACTTACAAATAAGTCAATGAAAGAAAACTAGGTAACTTATATATGTGTGTATATATGTGTGCATAATGTAGTGCCTAGTATTACGTATTACCATATATTCTTTTCTACATGTATACACATCTAGTATGTATTTGTAGACTGGTTTACTTCTTTTGTTATAGTAGGATGTAGTATGTAGGTAAAATGTGTAATATATGAAACGAAATGATATTGGTATGGTGTATGTATGTATGTACATATATATATACATTTATTCATTTATATATTAGGAATGCCAAGAATAGAGGATCTGATTTACTGCCAACACTGTGGGAAGGAAATGAAGGAAGAAACTTTTCTATTGCCGAGCAGTTTCTCTATGGAAAGTATTCCGGTTTGGCTCTGGAAATTTATAGAATGGGGGATAGAAATGGAGTCGACTTGACTTGAGAAAACGACAAGTAAAACGATATCGTCATTTCCGCCTGTAGAACAGACAGACTACTAATTGTAAAGAAGTAAACGAATTTCAGATATTTCCACTATTTCCACATTGAGGAATTAGGAGTTGTTCGTGTAAACGACCAAGGCCAAACAAACTCCAGTACTCTCCCAAGCAAAATTTTCAATTAAATACATGTTATTCAACCGTCTACGTAGTTTGATTACGTAATCACTGTCAGAATTCAATCATGTACTTATGTAAAATTCTTTACCAAAACAGAACTTTCAAAAATCTTTAAACTAGAACTATAATCAAATGAAACATTTCATTCTTACAATACATTCCCGATTAGTTTAGCGAAGACTGAAACTCTACACATTGTTACGTTGTAAGTAATTCCCGATAACCCGATTAACCTAGATACCTATTTCTTGTTGCAAATACGCTATTTCGAATAAACTAGATATTCTCGTTCTAAAAAGAATGCAACTAATTAACTATTACAAGCGTTTGACTGATATGTCGAAACTTTATGAAAGAACAATTTCAGCAGGAATTATTTGTCCAAATTCTACACAAAATTGGCGTTAAAGCATCCTTACAACGTATACAGAAATAGATTTTGGGGGAGTGAAATCCCAATAATATGAAGCACAATACAAATACGAATATGAAAGTATTTAGCCAATTTGGCCATAATCAAAGAAAAATTCATCAAATTCGAGAGTAGGGCTAAAAATGTCCTCATTTCTGCAAATTTATGGGAAAATGACCTCTTCTTTAAGAATTTCGGGCGAGAAAGTTGCTAAATTGTGACCCTTGTATACGAAATTGCTTAAAATAAATATTTGAATGCTTGGGAGTGTGCGTGTGGTGGTAAAGTGTCTATAAATATTATTACATGACAATGGTGTTAGAAAAAAGAGAATATGCAAAAGTGTTTATACTTAGGGACTTTTTTGACAAAAAACAAGTTTTTGCTAAGCTTAGTTATTTGAAATGTTAAACATTGGGTTTGAATACTGAATGCACATGATCATGATTCCTTAAGATGGTTTCATTCCTGCTGTAAAGCTATAGAGACAGAATAGCCCGACTACCACAGTTAGTTTAATGTTACCTTATCCAATAACGACCTATGGTTTGAATCTTCTACGACTTTTATAATAGAAGATGACTTCATGTGAATTTGAGAATGTTGGCAAGCAGCCCACACTCTGATATCTTCCACTACTATTCCGAACTAAAATGGAAAGTAGCAAGCAAGGACCGAAACGACCAGCACTCCAAGTGAGTTCTTGTTAGCCCATACCCATAGATACTACCATTCCAATGTATCCTCCGGTCCAGTGATAGCTCTCCTTTTCTTCCCCAGAATATTCCCACTTCCTTTTCTTAACTTTAGAAGGAAGTAAAGCTAAATTGTGTCAATTGAGTCTTGGTGTGAGAACCATTCTGATAATAGGCCTGGCAGTTGTAAAGTGAGCATTTATTCTTCCTCTAGTATACACTATATATACACATAGACACTATATATAACTACCAATATGCATTCAAAAAGCAAAAAATCAACCCAGTTGCATGAAATGGCCAAGGATTTAAATAAAACTCATATTTTTCTTCTTCTTCGTCATCTTTCGTCCGTAGAGCAGGCAATAAAAACGATCATGAAAGTCTTCTGGCTTATTTAAAGTCTTCATGGAATGCTTTTAATTACGAAAGTGTACTCAACACACTTAGCATCAGTCAATAAAAATTAGATAATTACGCTTTACACGGCGAAGTAAACAAAATGACAAACTATGTAAGCTTTTAGTTGATTTTGACTGTCAGCGAATACTAAGATTGAAGATAAAAAGAAGGTCGTCTGCATAAAATGCAGGCACAGGAATCTTTCAACACTATGCAAGCATACTATTCATAAACGTCACATATAGAAGTGTTAAGGAAACCTTAATACTACTAATACTAAAACCTAATATTGTAAGATCGTACATACTACTAGGAATCTTGTAATATGTGTGTATACTCTACATAGGAAAAATTTAGACAATATGTATGTATGGTATGTACACACAATATATTATGCTATACCTTAGTTGATAGGGAATACATAGAATGCTGGTAGTACATACAATCGCTTTTCTAGAAAGTTGCAGTCTCAAACGATAACACACACAAGACTCCCTACTGTCATTTTAGTTTGTAGGAAAAAATCAGTCTGCACTAGTCAACTCATTTCAGAGCTTGTCTCTCAGTCTGCGCTTCTTCTCGCGTACAAGTAAAGACAGACGGAATGAGAGCGAAGGAGACTGAAACGGTAAGGAGGAAAAGTCGTAAATTCTTGAAGGATGACAGCATGAGTTTCCATAACATTCCACTAAAGTAAAGTAATATTCAGTTGATGGGAAAGGATATCCTCGGATTGAGTAGCTTCCTTGGATGGATTTTATGGAAATAGTGATAGTTCCATTCTGGATCATGCTATCTTTCTACAATAATAACCATATGGTAATGGCTTGCCTTTTGTCCTTAGCGTTGTCTGTGTCCGCTCTATCCCTCTCTTTCTCTCCCACTCCTATTCCCATCACATCATCCATCTTTCGAATTAGAAGTGCTCCGGGAATATAATGGAGATATTCCTAGATTCATTCTACTCAAGGGAAAAACTGTTTTGCTCAAATGTATTTCAGCTAACAGATCAGCCCAGACAAGCAACTGTTAATATTCACCATTTTCAACTTTGGCAGAATGATTCAAGTGCTAAAGGGGATAATACACATACGAAATGCTAAAAATCAAAAGCACAATACCTATCCTCCAGTAAAATAAAATTGTTTTTCAGGAGAGTACAATACATTAGTAAGTTCCTAGTATCTTAACAAACGATAGCAAATTATCTATTTATTTTCATTGTACTTCTATAACAGGTAGGAATAATTAAACTCGCTAAATAAATAAATAAACGCTGTAAACTGCAATTTTGTTTATCCAATAATTTAATTATGATATACTATCAGTAGGTCATAAAAAATCCTGAATTTGCTTACAATTGAATATACGAAAGCTGAGATTGTATCTTTATTTAGGTAGCTATATTAAATGCATCTTTTAAAAATAAGGCTGAAATATCTCTCTAAAAGTTTCTGCAATTTGTTGCAATTTATAAAATAGTTTCAAGTCTGTGTGGAATTCCTTTGCACCACGTTTCGAATTCCAACGTGGCAAGCACAAACTTTGGAAATAATCATATACAAGGAAACTAATAATACCATTTGTCATTTTCCAGTTAGATAGGTTTAGCAAGACTAATTTTTCTCCTACTTCTCCTGACTTGCACTACGAACGACAACATAGTAATATAGCATGGAGTTTCAAATAAGTACGAGCTGTAACATAAATGAGTCTCTGACAACTGACATATGTCACCCAAAATTAATGATTAAATGCCTATCTTCCCAAGCATAAGAAACATGGGTAAAGAAACACGATGAAGAATTCTCCGCGGAAATTGTTATTGAATTTTCCGTGTTCAACTTCTCGCCCACTCTCCGTGTATACAGAAATCATGTTCAGCTATACCTACCTACTGTATTTAATGTAAGTGCTTTAGTCAAACGGGTGTTGTAATTAAATCTCACAGAGAATTCTATCAGTATGCTGAAGAAGAAATCACTTTGACTTTGTATGTATAACACATATTATAGGAATAATTGCAGTTATGTTATGTATCTGTATAAAGAACTTGCTCCTATATCTTGTACTCTATGTAACGTACTTAAATTTTTCTTTACATACGATGACAGTCTTTTTTGGTTTACTTTGGTATACAAATATTCTAATATATATGTAAATCACACAGGGAGCAAAATGAATACTAATTCATTTTCCAAAGGTTAACACGAAACAAGATTACAAGACCTACAATCTTGATTTATTAAATGTTAATCTTTTCATACATTCCATTTAAAAAACAGAAATCGTAAAATTCTCATATTTTAATTTCTAACACGACTAGGGTTAAATATAAATGGTTAAAACAACAACAATAATTATGTTGTAGGTATGAATAAATATATTGTAAGAAGAACATAATAGTGATGTGTTGTAGTGACACACTAAACAAACTGTGACACGATTCTATCTGACAAAAGTCAGTGGGCTGTTTTTTGTCACAGATATACAGACAGATGTACAATGTACAACTCTAAAACAGCATGGGGTAAGATTTGTTTGTTTTTGTGTCTCTGGAATCTTAGTCTGTCTTCAGTTGACATTCCTTTCTGTCTGTGACTCTCTGAACGTAAGTCAAAGGCTAAAAAAGAGGTATACTATAATTGATGTCCATTTCCATTATATCCATTTCCCGTCGTTGATTGTGTGTCTACTTATGCCGTAACTTTTACTTTATAAATGTGTATCTTCATGTAGAGACATTATACATAATGCATTAACGTAATATAATGTCTTTGCTAAAAGAGGTACTAAATAGCTTTTAGTGTATGCTGTTATTCTACGAAATCGCCTGTGTTTGTCACAATAAAATATTACAAGACATGGCTCCCTGCTGAGTGATGAAGATGAACACATTTCCTTTACAAAAGGTCACAATCTTACGCATGTTTACACTTAATAGACCATATAAAATAATATACACCGCTATAGGCAATAAACAACACTAAATTAGAAAAACATAGAACCGTTTTTGGAACTTTTGTGAGTTACAAGTTTTTACTCTCATTTTTATACCTCGTTAAACTGTTCCTGGAATTTGCACTATTGCCCAGAATTTGGAGAACGATATATAATAGTACCTACCTAAATGTACTAGGTACTATGATAATAAATATGTACTTTATGTTCTATTATAGCTAGTATATCAGTAGTGTTACTTATTTTTCGAATGAATCCTCTCCAATTGGTGTATCTGTAGTATTTGGAAACATCATGGACATTCATTCACAGATCCAGATATATCGGCTGATCCAATGACTTCTTTGCTTATTTTACTTCGGATTTCGTACTCTGTCCAACTCCTTCATGGCAAAAACTCGATCTATTCAAAAAATTAATTATCAGTTCACATTATCCACAGTCAATTTTTAAAGCATGATAACTTTTCAGAAATTGGGTGTTAATGACTTCAACTACGAATCGATCGATCCCGAACAGTAACATTTTGAAAGTTATCAAATATGAAATCCCAGTTCCTTAAAAATATTCGACGAAAACAGTCCATCCAGTTTGATTAAATGTAAGTAATTACAGTTAAATATAATTCAGGAAATAATAATATTTTATGAGTTCTTACATTTATTGTTGGTCAACCCATTCCTTGTTGTCCGCTCAAACGACCATCCATTTTCACTCCCATGTAATGTATTCCTTCGTTCACGATGTGCTTTGCAGCCTCCGCAGCCATGAATCTTATCACCATCTTCGTAGCCCATGGAACAACGAAGGATGAGTAAATAAATTCATACAGTTTTTTCAAAATCCAGGTTCCAATAATAAAAATTAGCACGTTAATAATAACACTTTTATATCCGTCGTTGCCCCCAGTTCTACGAGTACGATCGTTATCTGCCATTACGGACCAGGATTTAATAATTTGATCAAGTGAATATGATTTTTGTGAACAATTGTTGAACAATCTCAACCGATCCGATTTATTGCAATGTTGGGGAAAACTGACACCCTTGGAAACCCAAGCCAAAACGTTGAAAAGTGACACATGGCTCCACACAGTGAAATAAGTGAAAGCAGTGAAAGAGAAAGTTGCGGATTTGATGGTAGGAGAGTCTGGGAGTCCTTCAGATCCGAACTTTTATATCGGTATTACACCTACCTAAGTTTTACACAATCCCGGTAAATCTTAATCTGTTGACGGATCAAATTGTATCATTATTTTAGCTACAGAAGTTATTATATAAAATTACAATGAAATGGAAAAGAAACCTTTTGCAAAAACTTAATATAGTATTAAAATGTAAAAAAATTAATGTAGTATATTAAATAAGTAAACTAAACACTGTTTTTCTATCAGCATTAACGATTGAACACAATAATCACAGTTTATTCATTACGATTGCGAGTCATTTAAATCTTGTCTTTTATCACATAAATATAATTTAAATCATTGTCCATTTTTAAAAAATCTATAAAAGGGATTATGTATGATTAATTATTATTATACTCATTAAGTAAAGTGTTTCTGTTCTTATTATTAAAAACGTCACTTTTGTATCTTAAAATGTTAAAATATCTATCGTCTCCACATAGAAAGAGGGCTTTTCAGGTACCTATTATTATGTTAGCTTACAAAATTATATATCACAAAGTTGATATTTTTTCCTTGTCAGTTATTTCATTGTGTGAACCTTCTTTTCTTGCGAATTTCTTCCAAAGATAATATTTCAGATTCAAAATCCGAGGTTGAGGGTGATCTTTTCTTCCTCTTGTTTTTATCTTCAACTTGACTGTTTTTGTTAGCAGGAGTCTTGCCAAATGTCTTTCTAGAATAAAAATATTTGTACCTAACATGATTTATTTCCCCGTATAAATGATTGATTAGATTGATGGCTGTCATTATTTTAATAATTAACTAACTTTGATACTTTAAATTGTTTAAAAGCAACACAATTTTTTGAACTTATAATAATTGAGTAAAAGATTACTTGTTTCGGGTTGGTTTCTCGATTCTAATGTCGAATTTAATATTTCCTAAATCGTTATTTTCCTTGTTTTTAAAGTCCTTATTTCTAGGTTTTGCTAACAATGAAGGCTTCGCCAGCAATGCTCGTTGTCTTTCTTCAGCTGCCTTTAGAGTGTTTGGTGGACTCGAGGAACGAGGAGTCCTCCTAAATGGACCCAAAGATAATCGGCTTGGTTGGGTGCAACTTTTATTAAGGGAAGAATCAATAGGAGATTTTAGAAAGTTATTATTATCGTTGACAGCTTGTGTACAATCTTCTGTATCTTCAACTGTTGATATCTGTGTTTGATGTTTTGTGAGCGTTTGGGAATCTTTTTCCGGTACTTTCTCCGGGAAACGGAGGCTGAATACTTTCCATTGTTTGAAAATGTCGCTTGGTGATACAACGATTGCATTTTCTGGGTATGGATATCCTTCGTAACGTCGTCGAAGTTTTTCATTAAAACTGAGTTTTTCCTCCAAGCGGACTTCCTGTGTTTGCTGTGTGCTTTCCCCGGTGAGATGATCAAGACGACTACATAAATTCCCATTGTTGTTTTGGTACGATTTGTTAGGTTGTGGTTGGCGAGAAGCTGGATTCTGTTATCAAATTAAAATTATTAAGTACATTTGACAATAATAATTTCATTTCTGATAATTTCGTTATTATTATTCTCTTAAGTGAAAGGTACATCTTACTAAAGAACTTTCTTGAAGATATTCACGATCATACACGGCATTAGAAACTGTCCTGTCGTCTACAGCACTATTTTTGCACAGGGAACTTCCGGGATGTTGGAAAATAGTTTTTGGCAGGTTTACAGATGTAATCGAATCTGACAAACCGCTAATTGTTAACCATAACTGTTCATCCAGGTCATTTAAGTTACCCCTGATACCACGAACAAACAAATGCAATTGAAGGAGAAGTCTTTTTCGAGCTTCCTCAGAAGCTTCATCATTGCAATCAATATTGACTAAAATTCCCACCAAATTGTTCGAAGAGGTAATCAGAGAAACAATTAATTTTTTTACATCGTCCATAATGAAGAAACTAGTTTTACAGAAAAGTTTACAGAAAAGTTTTGCAAGAAAATAAGTTGCACAAGTATTAACTAACTTTCACTTTACACGACTTCAATAGTTGATAGTTCACTTTAATATTTAGATGGGTTAGTTTTGTGCTTTCTAGTAAGAACTTTTGTGCATAAGAAACTTTCACAGGATTATCCAATTTTGTGTAAAAAAGATGAGAGGATGAGATACACACAGCTACACGGCCGTATCCAGAAATCGATTTCGGGAGGGGCACAACTCCAAACATGGTGTGAATTTGTGTCAATAATCACGCAAAACAATTGTGCAAATTTAGGTCAACATCTACTTATCAAATTCGCATCGCATCAAATTCGTACTTAGCGCGATAAATTTTCCCGAATTTTTGCCCTTTCAGGGCAAAATAACCTCTTTTTTTATGATTTCGGAAGGGACAATACACTATTGCCAACCCCTTGAATACGGCTATGCACAGCTACATAACCAATTCAGGTTTCACGGTTGTTTTTTGCACACAAACCGTGACACGAAGTAGAATGATTAAAATGTTACTAACACAACATAACCCAACAGTACAGTAAACGACAGCTTTCACACAGTTATAGCTTTTACTGTGGGAGCTTTCTCTTTCAGCTTGCGGGAGAATCGGGAGATGTCCATCCGGTCTGAATATCGGTATCATCACTAGCATGAAATGCCACTTTTCCATTGAATGATTTGCTTTGTTATTCGTATCGAGAGACACAACTACAATTACCATAAAATTACATACTCATGGCGGTATATGGGGAAAGGGTACTCGGGAACGTGCCCCCTTAAATTAGAATTTTTGTCAATTGACTTTTTAGGCCCTTAATCCGATTAAATTACATGTACTTACTACTGTTACTACCAACATGGTTAAAAGCATATTATTATAGCCCAATACTCCGATTTGAATACTGATATAATCCCAATAAGTTTTAGAAGTATTCTTTTTCAATGCTACAATTTCTTAAAATTTACACAACTACAATTACACATTATTGCCATAAAGTATAATAATATTACAAAATTACGTCAGAGACGGAAATAAAATACAATACCTATATGTACATTAAGTAATTACGTCATTACACCGGGGGAGTTCGACTAGGTACTTAAACTTTAATGAAAAATGGCCCAATTGGTGCAATGCGGACCCGAATATAATTCTGACTCTTGTAGAAACCATTAGTTTTTGTCGGTGAAAGTCGCTGGAGGACTTTCTGGACGAAACATGTATTTTTTCCAATTTTCAAATATGAGCCCTCAGATCTTTTGTAAGTGATACTTTTGTCGACATATTTTTAATAAGTTCTAAGAATATGTCATCAGAAGACACTCTAATGGCTGAGAGTGGAATGCTATATCCTTCAATCACCTCATTACAGTTATATTTACAAAAGTATATTTTTGATTTTTGTTGTTTTGTTATTACAGCACTCGTAGTCCCTATTGTGCCATGAAAGTAAACCAATAGAGAAGATCTGAGCCTTGATCCAAGATCAATAAGTTAATAAGGAAGTTTCTACTATGTATATATACTAGCGGGAGTGGGCGGCTACTTACTGAAGGGAGCGAGTTGTTTGGTATGCAAATGTAATATTGTTGAAATCGGATCTGTGGAGTGTATCACAAAGAATTTCATCGTTTTAGTAAACATAATGTGAACAGATACTTTAGATTCAATTGATAAAATGAGCTGACATATGGAAAGCTGCATAATAGCTAATAAGGACGAAACACAAACATGAACTACTTTTATTTTTTTTAGCCTGCGGATATTTCATCTGAGTAAAAGCGAAAGTAATAACCTAATCTGGAGAAATATGAGTGTGTAAAACGAATACTGTGAGAGAGCAAAGAGTCCTAGCCATGCAATCCCCCATACCATAAAGTAGCCTCTAACAAAACAAAGCAGTGCAAAGAAATCATACACTTTACTACATACATTTATGCACACTACAACTACTACATAGTATGTGCTATCACATAACCACTCTGAATGTTCGAAAAGGCATGGAAGATAGGCTATTTGCTTTTTATTCTCTCGGCACTCGTAAAGTACATAAAATAAACTCTCAGATCATAAATAGCAACTGTGTGACGCTCCCAGTGTAATATAATACAATAGAATACTACTCGCCGTTTCTACTAACAAGAAAGACTATGAATAAACGAGAATCTCCAGCTTACACACATACCTATACATTTTAAGAGTTAATATAAGATCCTACTATTATTCCTACCAACCAGTATGTAATAGTTGTGTTTTCTGTGTGTATTCTGTGTACTGTATACTCCGGCACAAAAATACCCAAAACTATCTCTGCGTAAAAGTACTTATCTCTTTGTATCTTATCCATGTACCTTAACATTTACAATAATGTGCCTCTGCGACTATCCGTGTACTCCTCCTGCTGCTATCAGTGCAATCCATATATTATTACTTATAGTATACTTTTCCTACGACAAAAAGTAAACTGGGAAAGCTTATCCTTCAGAATTTCATTTGTGTGTGTGTAGTGTGTACTATGGGATTGTATACAGGAGGGTATATGTATTTTATAAAGTATCAGTATGGCTAGTTGTGCACAGTTTTATTTTATCTTTCTCCAAGTTGAGACCCACCACCATACCGCAAAATTACAACATCCTCCACAGGTTTGACCAGCTTATTTCTGGTGGATGATGAGGAGCCAACATCATCGTGATTCCTAAAGGTGGGGCATAGAAGCCTATGAAAGTTTCACAGGCTTTTTGTTAGTCTGATTTGATTGCAGTATGAGTGAGTGGAAATGTAATAAAGGGAAACTTTATAGAGAAAGAGTCTACAGAGTCCCGCAGAGTTGTGTGTGTCTTTTTCTCTCTAAACGGAAAGAAAAGGCGATGTACACCACACCACGCTATGTATATATGTAACACTTTCAACACTACACGAGACTACTACCACACAAAACTACATGCAACTATGTATGTACAATGTATGTATGTATGTATGAATGTAGTGCTTGCAAACAACATGGAATTCAAAGCTATTGCATGATACCATGCTAAAGTTACCCGGGTATCATCCACTGCAGCTTTTACCATTTCATTCTTTTCCATTTTCTCATCCTGTGTGCAATTTTATTTCATTTGAATTAATTTCTATTGCATATAGCGTCTACCAACCAGCTATTTTCACAGAGAAAGCAATACATCATCTTAATTTGTAGTTTCACTGTTGACTGTGAGAGTCTGGGGCATTATTCCTGTTTTATACGTACCAATTACTACTGGAGCGTATAAAGCACCATCAGACTACACTACACAGTTCTACACAAAGACGACATGGTGCAGAAATGAATACTCTGTGTTTATACACTGATGGTGGTGGTAGGAGGTGTATGTATTAGGTAGTTCTTTTTGTGAATGCTACGAGACTATGGTTTGTGAAGGCAAACACTTTCTTGCGTCATTCCCTCTCATTACTATTGTAACTCACACAGGATAGCTTCTTGTCCTTATTCAATGGCACATAAATTTCTAATTGTAATTATTCTCATGTACTTTTGAACGTAAACTGCTTTTTAATGGCTTAATTAACCTACTGTTACTTCAATTAACCTGTCTAATTCTAGTTTACTGTACTCTTTTTTGTGTACCTTTCTATATAGTTTGTTGTAGATGTTCATATTATCCCAGAAAAACGGCAGATTTCATGGCAGCTGCACTTTTAAATTTAAGGAAGCATATTCTACACTTCTCTGATAGTCAAAGTATTGATAATTAGTAACATCTTTTCTTTAGGAAACTAATTAGCATTTCTTTCATAGACATATTATTAGTAACTGCTATTGATAATAATTTATCATAGACCAGAGGTTGGAGTTATTATTTGTATTTTACAACGAAAAAACAGTTTTCTCCCGTGTTTTAAGAAAAGGCTGTTTTCTCCCATGTTTTACGAATAGGCTGTTTTCTCCCGTGTTTTACGAATAGGCTGTTTTCTCCCGTGTTTTACGAAAAGACTTTTCTCCCGTGTTTTAAGAAAAGTCTGTTTTCTCCCATGTTTTACGAAAAGACTGTTTTCTCCCGTGTTTTACGAAAAGTCTGTTTTATCCCGTGTTTTACGAAAAGTCTGTTTTCTCCCGTGTTTTACGAAAAGTCTGTTTTCTCCCATGTTTTACGAAAAGTCTGTTTTCTCCTGTGTTTTACGAGAAGACTGTTTTCTCCCGTACTTTCTTTTGTCTATGATGATTGATAAGTTCCGGTTTCAAAATTCTTTAGATAGGTATACAAAACTTAATCTTAGAAAGGTTATTAGGTACCTAATATAGAATTATAGTTAGGTTTAGATGAGTTAGTAGGTTAATTGGAGAAATAACAGTCAAGAATTATAATATTGCAAATTGCAATAGTATAACTGTAGGTAATTACTAATTGGTAATTCGTACGATAATTTATACAATTATTTCATTGACCTACTTACTTTGTTAGTTAAAAAGTAGAATAGTACAAAGTAGCATTTTATTGTTAGTATTTTCAAAGTAGTCTTGTATTGATGGAGAAAATTATTGTAAAATACTTTTAGTAGTATTTCTTTTCTAGAATATTGAGGGTTATGTTGAAAAGTATATTCCCTTAGGAGAATAATTTTTCATGCCACATGCATGTATATAGGAGCTTTTGTTTGATGTAAGTTTCATTCAAGTATCTACGTTCTAAATGTACCTTGGCTTGCTATGTTATGCTGACGAACAATTTTATCATCAGATGGGATTTGAGAAGTTGTTACAAGGTTGGTTTCGTTACAAGGCACATGGTATGAACTCTTAAAGCAGAGGTATTAGGTACTTGCATCGTGTAACAAATGTTAGGTACCTTACTCCTTACTCGCAGCGTACATGATAACAGTTAAATGGATTAGTTTGAATGGATCAATAGAAAAGTTTCGTTTTACAAATCATTGTAGTAAAAGGTTCAAAAGTATTAGTTAGAATTAAATGGGGGAGATTTTAGAGAAACTTTTCAAGTCATAAATAGAAACATTTACTAGAATTTCATGATGTAATCTCTCTCATAATTAAGCATCATCCAATAACAACTCCTACTTCTACTGTGATACTAAAGTCCGGCTGACATTGGCAATAGATGTTATCCTACTTCCTAACAACGTGCATAATTCTTTCCTATCCGATGCAACATCTGTATTTTACAGTAGAAATAAGTTACACCATGGAAAATGGAAATACACAAATCCTACTATGTACTTTTCTACTACTCCCAATGCTTTCCAGTGAATCACTAGCAATTGTAACCAATTCTCCAGTCTCAACAAGCAGGCATTATTAAAATTGGCAAATGGTTATTAAAAATCTTCCAGTTTATGTACTACGCAAAGAAATACTAGGTAGGTACTAGGTACATATTCTAAGTACTAAGGTACTACACCATTTAGTTATCAGTTTTACTATGAAAGTGGTGTAACTAAATAAATTATCGTTGCTCTATAATCTTATCTGCATAGAATGTAATTCCATAAGCAATTAATTATATTTGTCATCTCAAGGTCTTTAGGCTACATCTTATTTATCACAGCCCTTGCAAGGTACCTAATTTAATGCTAACCTACCCAGTACTGGTATATGTAAGTTAAAACTTTAAGTGCAACTTACCATTGAATTTTAAGCATTTCCATTGTCAGGGAATTAATCGTCTACCACACGCTACGTATTCTTATACTATTAAACTACTTCAGCGTTCCAATGAATAAAATCTAAATTAAATCCATCAAGATTACTATACATGTAGCTGTAATTGACTAAATTGACTATTAATAGCTTTTAGGAAACTTTTCTTCTCTAATGGTTATTTTGAACTCGCATCCATGAATGAAAACGACAAGAGCATAATGTTATTATACCCGCAGGTCTATAAACGCATTTAAACTTAACAAAAAAATCTGAAAGCCTGTTTACTATCCTTTTAGTCAAGTACTAACTGCCACATAATCCACTTTAGGAGTTTACATCATTAACTCATACTTAACATACATACATACTTTACATACCACACTCACTGTGTGTATTATTGTAATTTTTGTGAAGCTGAAGTTAAATAAGGTAATCAGCATTCATCATATAGTACAGCTATACTATAAGTACTATGTACTATGTAATAAGTGTAGACTTAACCTATCGATTCCCATGTACAATAACCACATGCACACAAAACCAACAAAACCTACAAAACTCATTAAACATTGAAGATATAAGTGTCTACTTGAGTTTTTGCAATATTAAAAAGGTACCTGCTACTCCATACTACACAGTATACCTATAAAAGTACCTACTGTTAGTATTTTTTCAAACTTCCTGAAGTGTCTAATACCACTACATAGTATTAGGTACCTACTTGAATGCGCAATCTTCTACATCTGAAAAGACGCTGAGTGATATAATGTAGCTACCTACCTATTAGTGCTGTAAATCGATGCATCGGAAAGCGTTTATCGATACGATACGTTGTCGATACGATACGTTGTCGATACG
>JAQFYB010001938.1:0-28166 GCA_034694085.1 Pogonognathellus longicornis
ACTACAAAATCAAAATCAAATTGGCAAAGAGGAACATCCCAGAATAGAACAAAACAATAACGTTGAGTAAAATTGTTAAACGTTTTTAATATCAACTTTTTAAGACGGTAGTAAAGATGTAATTAACTGAACAAACACATATATTTTTCATGGAAAAAATCCAGAAGACGATAAACAGAATAACAGTGTAAAGTCAAATGTCATCCCAGCATTCGTAGAGTATTAAAAATTTACAGGTTTCTTCTGAATCTGCTCTTCACCATTTGCACTCCTGTTTTTTGCTTGGTAAAAGTAGTACATAATATTTGGTCGGCTTTCCTTTCGTTAATTCCATGGATTACGCATTACAATAAAATGAATTTATTGCACAACAAAAAATAAACCTTCCTGGCTGGTCTGACATGCATTATAATATTGTGTAGGCGATACTAATTTACCAATGCTTAAATCTTTAAATATTTAGTATACCATACGTACGTATACAGTATACCATTTTTAAAGAATTGAAACACCGATTATTGGATGTATATATGGCAGTATCAATTTTTCGCTTTGATTTAAACTTTTTTTTTTTTTTAAACGATAATATAGAAAAGGTTTATTCCGCGATTCCGAAGTACAAATACAAACAGATAAAAAATTGGAACTGAGAATCGAACACCAAAGTCTTACTGTTTACCGGACGGTACCCGAAATGGTCGTATTAAATTTTTCAGGTACAGTCCGGCAAACAGTACTTCGGAGTTGAATTCTCCGTTCCAATTTTTTATGTTTTTTCAACTTCAGAATCGCTAAATAAATCTTTTCTAACAATCATAGTCGTTGTGTTTAAACGATATAATATAATTTACAGAATTCAGAATTGTGGGCGTTTTGGGTGTACGTTAATTAGATCTATAAGAGCACATTTTTATTGCAAGACAGTCTTGTCTTAGAACATACAATTTGTAGGTTCTAAGACAAGAACAAAAACAAGTCGCTCTCCGAAGGTAGCAACTATTTGTTTGTATGATACAAATAGTCGCTCCCTTCGGAGAGCGACTTTGATTTTTACATTTCCTTATTTTAATCATTAATGTAATGATATATATATATATATATATATAATATATCATTATTTTAACTTTATGTAGTACGAATTATTAAGCTTAGGTAGGTAGATATTAGAGATATAAAAATCGAAACTGGTTTTTCGGTTGCATTTTGGGATAATTTCGGTTCATACTGATTCGGTTTGGTTTCGGTTCTAAAAATTAGTTCTGATTCGTCTACAAATAATTTGTAAAGTTGTTGTAACTTTATAACTGCCTCTCGTGTACAAGTGAGACTGTAAAACTTCTTTACCACAATTCAGCATTAGCGTAAATATACAATTGCTATTGCATAAACTTTATTAATAAGGAAAAAGTGAGCTAATTATATTATTTCGCCATTTCGGTTTTGGTTCGGTTCGAAATTATATTATATCGGTTATGGTTCGGTTCGAAATTATATGATTTCGGTTTGGTTCCAAAATATAGAGGATATTTACGTGTCTAATAGGTATATATCTGTAAAAGCTGATGAACTATACTAAAATTATTTTGTTAACATACCTGCATGATTTGTTGCGGGACCATTTGAGGTTGATTCATTATTGGTTGCTGCGGAGCAGTTGATGTAGCCTGTGACACCATGGGTTGTTGTTGAGGCATGGACATCATGTGTCCTTGTTGTTGCTGATGATGTTGCTGGGGTTGATTAACAATTTGATGTTGCTGCATCATTTGTTGCGGTTGCATTAATTGTTGCTGAGGTTGTGACATCATTTGCTGTGGAGTCTGTTGCATCCCAATACCTGGTCCACTCATTTGCATTGTATTCATTAATTGTCCCTGTTGGGCATATATTCCTTGACCTATTCCAAAAGCAATAATTATAATAACAAACACATGCTATTTTTATATGTATTAAATGGTTTCCAAATAATAATTTTACTCTGAGCAGGTTGTGATGAAGTCATTTGTATAGAATGCTGACTAACTCCAGTTGGATTCATTTGTTGCATATGATGTTGATGAAGCGTAGGAATGTTTTGCATCATCATATTCTGTTGATAATTTTGTTGTGATTGTTGAGATTGAGTCTGTGAAGGTTGCTGTTGTTGAGCTGGTTGTGTAGTTTGCTGAGGCTGAGAAGTCATTTGAATTTGCTGTTGAGATGTCGGAGGCATCATTTGCTGCTGAGTTTGCTGTTGAGGCTGTGGAGGAGGTTGCTGTTGCTGCTGCTGCTGAGGAGGTTGTTGTTGTTGGTACTGATTAGCATTGTTACTGTTCGTCTGTTGTTGTTGAGACTGTTGCGGTTGTTGTGGCTGTTGTTGTTGCTGCTGATTTGGATTGATAAAGGCAGACTTATTTTGCTGTATCATATTATGGCCTAGACTCTGAACTGTGTGTGACGTTGCATTGGTAGTGCTTGCAGTGTTCGACATTGGTACTGTGGCATTCATCTGAGCCACAGCCCCATGTGGTAAACTTTGGGCAGGCAAATGTTGTTGTTGAGATGGTTGCTGAATAGGTTGCTGCTGTTGTTGTTGTTGAGAGGGTTGTTGAAGAGGTTGCTGCTGTTGCATTTGTTGAGCCTGGACAGGTTGGGTTAACATCTGTGCATTGGAATTCGGTGTGACAGCCGCTGGTTGGCCCATTTGACTAATTTGCTGAGGTTGGGCCGGTTGAGGTTGTCCTTGTGGAACCGTCATTTGATGGCTTTGAATCGGCAAAGATTGTTGTTGCTGTTGATTAGTTCCTTGTGGTTGTTGGCCTCCTACACAAAACAAATGTGTAATTAATCAAATACGTATGAAAAGGCTATTGATACATTTAGATAAAACGCATTAAAATGTTGTATTATGGTATGGCACGTTATTTAGTCAATTTAAATAAAAATAGTTGATATCAAACTAAATTTTCACTTTTTATGAGTGTGTTGCACTATACGAATTTAGTTTGTTAAAAACAACTTATTTACTTCCCCTGAGTTTCCAATAAACTCGTCATTTCAGAAAAATAGCCGTCATTGTCACCCATCTACTGACTTTACCTGTACATACTTTAACTTGAATTAAATTACGTACCATAATGTTGGTTCAAATCACAAAATAAAACGAAAATGCTAGATACATTTGATGATAAAATGTTGTATAAAATTCAATTAAATATTGTTTTAATAATGAAATTTTGAACACAAAATGCTACGATAAAGCGTAGTATTTTGACTTTTTAAAACGGAAATTGGAAATTACACTATTTTTCTCCAGCGTACCCATGAATCATACTTTTGTATCCTCATTTCAACAAATTAAAACAACTCTCACGAGACAATCTTGAATAACGCACACCTTAGCTTTACAACCAGATAAACTATCATGTTTCGATAGCTGATCTTATTTAGCCAAAAAGTAGAAGCTCAAAACAAATTAAACTATAACTTATACATGTATGTTATATAATCTAAGAACATGTTGTTAATCTAATCTTATAATTCTTATTATTGTGGTTCATAAACAGTTGAGCGACACAACTGGTTAAGTTTAGTTTAGAAAGCACTAATGTTGTCTATTATAATCTGTACGCATACCACTGAGGACGGCTGAATTGGTATAATACTGTTGTTGTTGCTGCTGGGGAGGTTGACTCTGATAAACACTCGCGTTAACATTTACACCTCCGACATTTTGATTTGGAATTGTCGGCTGAACCGTTGCATTAAAATTAGAAACATCGGCGGCAGTCGGATTTGCGTTCACAGTCGATGCCGATACATGATTCACATTATGTACACTATGATTATGATTTATATGATGATACGAGTTTCCACTATTATTTCCGTTATTTAAGTTTAGTCCGTTTGAATTTATACTGCTATCTTGTTCATTTTGCAAAATTTGCTGCTGTTGTTGAACAGTCATATTGACATGTTGTTGTGTCTGTTGTTGCATAACAGTCTGCTGATTCTCTCCCATAATCGGTGCGTTACTAGTCATAGTCTGTTGCGGCTGCTGCTGTGGCGGCGAGGCATTCATAGGAAGATTGGACCCTTGTTGCTGCTGGACATTATTCAGGTTTATAATAGTCATTTCCTGGTGATGCGCCATTTGTTGAATTTGTGGCTGCTGGGTTACATTCAATTGTTGTTGCTGTTGTTGGGGCTGTTGATGTTGCTGCGAAGGTTGTGATGTAGGAACATTGCTGTCTTTTAACGACACGTTTGATGCTGTTGTGCCGGTCGTTGTTGTAGTGTGATCAAAATAATCCATACACATCCACCTTCCTTTTTTGAAAGGTTCAGTACTCACTATTTTCACTACTTTGAATCTGAAAAATAAAAATAGTTGGCTTAATTAATTTATATTCAACCTTTTTAGGATGTCAAAATATTTTTAGCAATTTCAAAAGTAGTAATTAGTAAATCATGGGTTTACCGGTTGTGAACATGGTCTCTATCATGGTCATTACTCTTTTCTCCTACAATTAAATGATTTTCGTTGGGAATAAGACCTGGAGGGGCAATAGGTTCTCCAGGAGGATTTCCAACCTGTCCCTCAGGGACGATAGCCAGTCCATATTGAGAACTTGTTGGAATTACAGGAGCCGAACTCATTGCGCTTGGCGGTGCCGAATTAAAAAAGATATCGTTTCTAGTAAAGTTTTCGTCGTTGAGTACACTAATTCCTCCTCGAGATTCACTGGTGTTGCGAGACACGTCTGCAAAAATCCCACAAAAAATTATCCATTAGACATTTAAAAAAATACTTGTTAAGCTGTTAACAAAAGACTATATAATAATCAAATTCCATAATTATTCCATTATTGAAAATGAACTCGTTATTAAACATAATGGACCCATATAATATTATTACATAACTTAAAAACTATATTATAGTCTTGAGCAAGGTCGCTGCGGCTTCCATAAAAGTTTATACATACAGCAAAATGATTTGTTGAGGGTATCAGAATGCAATTAATTCGTTTTATCCGTGCAAAATCTACTTGGTTAGTGGGCATATTTACAGAGCAGAGCAATACGCTGTTAGAATATCGAGTTAACAATTCCTTTGCAAAAATATTTAGCATTATCGATCGACACATATGCGTACATTTCCACGTTATACCGCTAAACTAAAGCACAGAAATCTATAACTTAGCTTTAAAGTGTCATTAAATGTACTTCTACGAACTGGACATAGGGTAAGTAGACATATATACAAGTATACAACTAATTTTGACTAACAAAAACAATTGGTTTAAAATTAGATATCAATGCATACTTGATAACGACTTAAACAGACAGCGTAGATCGTAGAATTACAACTTTTCTAAATGAGGCAATGAGAATTTGTCCATTAGAAAATAAAAGTTAGCTTAAGATTTATTGATCGTGGAACTCTGAAATTATAGTTATCTCTTATTTCCATTACAGCGTGCACAAATGAAATAAAATACACTGCTGCAGACTGCAAACTCAGCGAAATCACGCTCCTGGTGACTGAGTGAGCCCGACACAGTGTAGTACCATAGTACTGGAACGAAACAGTGAAGAAATCGATAAACAGAAACATGAACATTACTTCAATTGACAATTGGTACGCTAACATAAGCATTTTATTTTGATTATAATTGCCGTATTAATTTACCGGTGGCTACATCGGAGCTGTCTTCTGTATGTGACTCATCGAGATCATCGGCGGAGTCATCTCCACCGTCATTGCTTGCAGAAGAGTCTACTGTTACACTGGTGATTTGAAATGAAGTCTTTTTAACACTGGCAGATGTTCCGTTATTGGCTCCTGTTTGAAGCACAGAAGGTGATGGTAACGTCACAGAATCCGGAAGATTTACGTTAATAGAATTTGTGTCCGAAGTTAACAAATGACCTGAAGGCAGGTCACCACCACTACTAGTCCGAAAAACTACATTAGGTGTGTTGGGTGTCACTTTTAACAGTCCTCCAGCCGAATCTCCTTGGCTTACACAAGACGCCGAAGTCACTATAACGTTTGAACCTCCTCCCAATGTTACCCCAAAACCGCTGTTTTCAGCCATTTAGTTTAATCTTCTAAGAATAGTTTCCTGTCCCGTTACTCTTGTTAGTTCAGCCGACCAATTTCATTAATGTATACAGACTGACCAACCTGCTAGTCAAATCTTTCTCTATTACATCACACAGACTATTCTCGTTGATCAAAATAAATAAACAATTGTAATTTTAGTAACGCAACACTTAGCATGATGTATATTGTCACAACGTCGCTGTCTTAGGTGTGGTTGATTGACTTGTCTTTACAATAATTCCGACCTTCCTGCATGCCTTGAAAATGGATCGAAAAGTCTCAATTTACATCTGACAATTTTCATTTAACCTGTGTATAACAAAGTAACAAATTATTTGACTAAGCCGAAAAATGCAACAAAATAATTTGATCTCTCTTTATAGTTGTTTTGCATTAGGAGCACCTTAGCAGTTATTTTTTCATTATAGTTTAGTGTACTAAGATAAAATTTAGTTACAAAACACAATTAATTAGTCAACGCAGCAGTAATTGTATTAAATACACATTTTGCTTGATAAGTTGCGAATATTAAAATTAATAATTGTTGTGTAATTCTAATGTAATTCTAAAGGTTAACTTTTATGTATTTTAATGTGACTACCAGAAGAACAATGTGAAGCGGTCAATAATTGCCGCATGTTTGTTTTAACAATAAAAATATTTCTATAAGTATCCCATTATTTTTAATGGCTTATTATTATTTGCGTTTCTTTCTTCGCACTGTATCCTAATTACTTGTTTTTATTCCTTAGAATTTAATTATTGTTTAAAAACAGACCGGACAATTTAATTGACTGTCTAGTGTCTATAATTCTAATTGTATTGATGTAATACAGTGATCAAATGATCATACCGGGGAATAACCGCTTTCAGTTCTATTCTGGCTGAATAATGAACCGAAAAGTTAAAATTGACAAAAAGCAGCCAGGAATAAGAATCCAATCAATTAATCGATAATTTAGATTGTGTATATATGGGTTCAGTCAGTAAATGGTAAAACTGTGATATGGTGCAATGTGCACTGCACAAATACAAACTAAACGAATAGGGATTCAGGGAGGAGTTTGCTATTGACTATATATACAACAAAATATTTTATACAACATACTAGATTCAACACTCTAAAAACTAAAGAACCAAACTCTAGATTTCTATTATTTGTTAACAAACGAACATTTATAAATTAAGAATTCATTGAATTCCTTCGTATTTATTTGAATTGATGATGAAATGGAATCTTGAAATCACACCATCGGAATGATCAGATGTTTCGGATGTCGAACAGAATCAAAAGTAAGGATTGAAATATCAAATGACTGAAATACAACTGTAGACGGGAACTGATTAGCAACAATTAATGTATCACCAATTAACTATTCGTATATAAAATTAATTTACGTTTTTCCGAATCGAATAGAGCTGTTCGTTAACTGATTAAACCGTCAGAGTGGTCGTCGTCACAGAAGAAGGAGCAGCAGACCAAAATGTTTATATTATGACTGTTGTTTGTATTTTGTATGTATCGTGTTGACTGTGTTGTGTGTGCTTGTTCAATGGTAGACAAGTAGAGAAAAAATGGTGTAAAAATTCCGTTCGTTGATAAACATTTGTCGAGTAATAATCCTTGTATTTTGCTATCACTAACTGGACATGCTGATCTCCCCTGTTTGGGGAAATGTCTTTGACACTAAATAACTAACACTTGTCTTTAAAACACGACGAAAATTCGAGTAAATCCTCACCTGTCGTTTTCCGCATACCAATAACACTGACGGGAGATATGGCGACTACCACAGTGTTTCAATAAACACTTTTCACAAACAGCTTATATTCCGCCTAAAATAACGCAATTCCTCATTTAATCAACCAAAACAAATCCACTTTCATTGCCATTCATACACTTTCGAAATTGCGAAAATTCGTGCAGAAATTCGACACAAATTTTAACTGTACATGTTACGACTTTGAGAAACACTGCATTTTACTGCGAACTTATGAATGAATCACATTCAACATGCTAAAATACATTTCACACGTTCATGTTACTTCTCAGAGTTTTTAACATGCTCGTTGAAGGTTCGTATTTATTTCCTGATCATTCCTATTTCGTACATAAACAAGCAGTGGGACATCTACTGTTACTCAACGCAGCTTCCTGCAATACTCAACACAAGCGTAACTACAAAGAGTTCACGCACACACCAAAACCCACCTTCTTAAACACCTTTAATTAAACTCTTAATTGTACTTATCGCATGAAAATAATTTTATTATATTCAATAATTCAATCGCTTAAATTAAAAGAGGATCAAAACATGGGGTTTGGGGATGTTTCAGATTAAAAATCCCAACTAAAGTTAAACTTAATTAACTTGTATTTGTATTCTTCTTAAAAGACTAATCGTATGTAGGATTTCATTTCGGGAGCTGAAAACCCTTTAATGTGAGATAGAGATATCTTGTACAAAAAACTTTGTCCAAGGGCCGAAATCAGCTTGGACATAGACTACATCAAATTGGGGCGCATGGTGCATGGAGAAAAAATTTCCTTCCTTTACTTCCTTTACTCTTCAATGGATTTGCTTTTCTAATTTCTTTTCAGTAAACGAAATAATTATGTATTTTGAGATACAAATTGTTACATAAGGGAAGTCGGGACACTATTACGAATCTGCCGAAAATTTAAGTGTAGCTACGTCCATAAAGGTCTGTCTGTAGTCTGTGTAGTGTAGAGGCTGTATTAAAACTCTATGTGTATGTATAAATGGTTTACACTGTATTCTATAATAGGGAAGAGTGTAAAAAATATTAGGTTTATACTTGTAGTTCCGATTATATAGCGCTTGCTTCACGTATGTGTTTGTGTCAATTGTGTCTGCTTTGGTACAATACAATTGCTCAATTGCTGTTAGTATTTAAAACAGATTTATTTTTACTGTCTATTTCTGTCATTCAACTCATTTGTCTCTGTCTCTTTCATGACGATGATAGTAATGAATTCTTTTATTGTAGTAAAGCAACTTACAACCTCCGTAATCACTCATGCATAACACATGCGAACCTATTGTTTATATTTAAATATCCTCTGACCTTTAACGGTTCGTTAAATATAGACCATTATGCTATTTTCAATTTCTAAAGTTTGGTTGCAATTTTGGTTTGCAATGCACGTAAATGAGACAGCATTAATATATATTAACATTATTATATTGTTATATACATAAAGAGATATTATAACAATTAAATGTAACAAATAAATGAAGTTTCATTTCCGCTCCGCGCTCGAGGCTCGACTTACCTAGTAATTTCATGAATGTGGATTCACTTTTATTTAGAATGTCCAATTGGAAATTCATTGAACACCTTTTATTATGTGTTACTGTGTCTGTGTATGTAGCATGCAATGATATGTATTATTATATAATGTATGAAACACTTCAAATTTGATATGATTTTGATTAAATTGTCGTTTATGCATGCAATTATACTTTAAATGACAAAAGAAGCAATTTTCACATGCGCTTGAAAGCACATTTAAATGTAAGCCCCTCTGAAATGCTTACGTACTATACGTACATAAAAATTAATGTGTAGTATAAAGACAATCTACAACTCGTTGAAGTAATTATTACTAGTAGTGGTCATTGATTGTTCATTATTTTTTTAAATCTTAAATAATTCTTTTAATTATGTATCTTTAGATAACTCAAACTCTTCACCCATTCAGACAAAAATTGGTTTGATTCCATTAAATGCATTTAGTTTACATATTTTGTGTTAAGAATAATATTGTGTAGGTATTATGCAATGCAGTATCTGTATCGTGAAAATTATTATTAGTGTTTAGCAGACAGGACATAGACAAACAAGTTTTTTATGGTTTTCAGTTCTCACACTTTAATTATTAACGAAATGCATAAATATGCAAGTGACAAACACTGTGTTCTATGATACTAAAACATTTTATTCACAATTTAAGTTAGATTCAGTTTATTACCGGGTTAAACAGTAACATGGATAAACTAATTAACTAATTTCAGCTAATTATTCATCAGTATTTTTAATCTTATAAGTAATTAGTACTATAGTGTGAGTAAAAATTGCTTGTTTTATAAAAGCTATGCATTTACTTATAGTATTTACTTTGTATTACTTATTTTTATATATAATATGCATGCTTTTTACACAGAAACTGAGTATACATACAAACACTATACAGTAGTATACACAGTTCGTTTTACATAACTAGCACTATGATGTGATATCCTGGATGTACATATTTATATCTTGATGTTGAGAATGTTGCAAGCTATTTGCATTGCATATAAACAGTCTGTAACAGTATTTGCAATATTAGGAGAGCATATTAATCATATAGGACCACATAGTACCGTATGTATGTGTGTATACTAGTACATAAAATGTTTGATGCTACACTATAATATAGCCTTGCCTTAGCCCGACCATGTTAGCAGGAGATAAAAATCCATTCTAAGAATGAGTTGGAGGAAACAGTGAGAATGCATCGTGTTAGAGGGAACTTGGAGAATGGTATTGAACGAAGAAACAAAATGAACTTTTATATACACCATGAAAACTAAAGTTGCTTCGCTAAGTTGTATATGCAAATGTATTGAGTTTCCTCTGAAAATTAACGAACTATAAAGGTCTGTATTTATGTGTAAAATTTATGGATTTTGTAAAGTAACACTACATTGGCTTACTTTTATCATATGAAACTTTATTACCCCAACGTAACATTCGAAGACAACAACATCACTTAACATAACAGATTTCCATGAAAAATTAACAAAACACTTATTCCGAATTATAATTATTATGATAATAAAACATTATATGTAAGTTATAGATGTCAATGGTCATAATATAGAATGAATATTGCTACAAAACTGGCACATTGGTACTCATTTCAGAGTTCAATAAAACAAACCATGTAAGGATGATCCACAAACAAGGCATGGTTAGCGTTAATATACCGGTGTATAGATAATTCTATGTATTACTTAACAAGAGGAAAATAGAGGCGTGATGTCATGTAATAGAGGGTGATGGATTGAGTAAGTAAAATGTTTTTCTAGTAACTATTTACATACAAGCAAGTACAAGCAAAGAAAATTCACCTAATGTTTAAATGTTAATACTCGTCCTCAACAACTAAAGTTAATACAGCTAGAATAATTATCATGCACAATTATCATGCACACAATATACCAATACAACAAGATGACACTTGCTTCAACAAAAAGATTCAAACACACTTCACATATACAACGAAACGATACCATACAAGTTACAGCACTCATACGGAATAAGTTACTAATACACCAATAACAGGTTACAGAAAACATTTACATGTTCTGTTTAACATAATATACATCATATTAGTATACCTATATACTGGATCAGCACTGGAGGGTCATTTACAAACTAATTCATAATTGCCATGTATTGGACATTTAATTATCGTAGCAATGTAATATGTAATTATTAATTGATGGTTTTCTTTGATTAGTCCGTACATAAATGCAAGTTATCAGCAGCCTAACCCTTTTATTAAATGTTTACTACATACACCGTATCGTATTAAAACTCAAGACATACTGTAAGAGGATATTATGCATTTCAATAATGAGAAACAGCATAAATTGTCAAGTTATAGGTACCTACACTACAAGCTATAATTTGTTGTAAAAATCAATAACAATTAATAATTCTTAACTTGAATTTATTAGGTATGTAGAGGTAATACTTATATCTATTTCACTTATTCTTGGTACAGGATAATGTGTAATTCAAGTCTGCGTCGCTGTCGGTGGTATGTCGGTCTTGTCTTAAAAATTGTCAGTGAATATTTACTTAATTTAATTAAAACAATTCCATACAAAAAACCTAATTTTTTTCAATTGCAAATACTGTAAACCTACTTATGATTCTAAGGGCTATTTTGGCAGAAATTATTTGTTAATTGAATACACAAACATATTTAATAATAGTTGTACTTTTTCCGTCCAAAAATATTCGTAAGGGATGCCAAGAATTTTCGTGCTGAATTACGGTCGAAA
Organism: Pogonognathellus longicornis; assembly: GCA_034694085.1. Lineage (NCBI taxonomy): Eukaryota > Metazoa > Arthropoda > Collembola > Entomobryomorpha > Tomoceridae > Pogonognathellus > Pogonognathellus longicornis. The sequence continues at coordinate 12,172 of JAQFYB010001938.1, forward strand.
GAATTGCTTTGGAATCCAGAATTTTCACTTCGCACAGAAACGGCTACATTGACGCACTTGTGTTGGTCAACCTATTGAAACGAAAGAAATAATCAAATTATTTACCACCAATTATTTTTTATGATGTATACGCCCTTTGTGTGTGAATTAAGGCAGACTTGCAAACCTTCATGAGACGCTTGGGGTCCAAACCCAAGATCTTGATTTTATCGTAAATTCTGTTGATAACTTGTTGTGGGATGATAGCAGTACGACCCAAAACCCAGATGGATTCTGTAATTAAAATAATTAACTCATCAATGATTGCTCGTACAACTACTTAATACATACCTACATGCATTAACTAAATCTTTTTGCAATCCTTTACAAATTATACACAAATTACAAAACTACACTATACCAGAATGCTGACGCCCGCGACAGAAATCATCACAGGAGTATACAACCGCATATGACTCATAATCCGTATCAAGAACCCAATATCCGAATTCCTTTGGAGTTGGAGCCCCAGGTGTAGGCGTAATACTTATGGTCATTCTGGCAGACTCTCCGTATTCGAAGTTGGCCAGTCCGTACGCAACTTTGGGCATCCCACTTCTGTAAAAACAATGTAAATAAAAAATGTAATAAGTTTATGTACCTAGAAAGCAGTTCATTCGTAGAATTTACAAGTATCATATCAGCGTTTATAACATGTAATTATTTTCACGCAACACAAGCACAACAAAGTTGTACGATACAATAGAACGGATTAGTCGAACATTTGATTGAGTAAATCTGAATTTACTAATACTATACTCTAAAAGTCTTCACGAGACTATATAATAATTTCAACTCAGGGTATCGACTTATTTAATTAGTGTTTTACAAATGGGCCTTGCTGATAAAAACAAGCATTAAAAGAGATTCGTCTGGTGCCTGGCTGGTGTTTTGCTGGGTAGAGTTGAATACTAAATACGAAAATACAAGTAATAGTATTATTATAATACTAGCCAGCCAACCCTTGTCTCAGTCTCAAGTTGTTTCTGGTACAGCATGAAAATTTTCATTTCCTTATCGTGAACTATTCACCTTCACCTTTCAAGGTAACAACAACACAACGAAACATCTTTCATTTCAACTTTGCTAATAGAAACCAATCAGAAGTAAACCAGCTACTGGTATTAGCATCAAAAAAACAACTTGTACTCAGCTGTAGTAGCTACTATGTATATTGAATGAGACACTCTATGCATACACAACCCAAGAAACAACACAAGTCCAGTCGGATCAGGTTTTCTCTGAACCAACCAACCTCAACTTTTAACTCGATTTTACATCGACATCGACATATTGCTACAAGTGAGTGATGTTCCTGCAAGTCTCAATCTCAACTGTTGCGGTAGAGAAATTCAAGGCAATATTTTTCTACTTATGCACATCATTACCTAGCACACACTCACCTTCTCTTGCAGACTTTTATACTTTTAATTTTAATTAAGCAATGCCATTACTTATAATGACCAGTTTCATTGTCTCTTCCAAGACGATTCAAAACAAAGACAGAATGTCTCAACGAAACCAGATTCTTAAATGCTATTAACTAAAGATAAATCTTTCCTTACTTATTAACGGGTTTCTTTATACAATTGTTTTAATCTTGAGTCATGAATACAGGAACAAAACAAATGATTATTATTTAGTAGTAGTAGTAGTATTAGTGTAGTAAATACGAATAATCCATTGATTCCTACTATTGTACTTGACTGTATTCGATTATTTATTCGCATATTTTACCGTATACTCTCATCATCTTACTTACAAATAATATAAGCACTCTCCCCTGAACAAGAAGACATGTTATGCGAGAAGGGCCATATTTTAATTTGCTCCTATTTAACATAATAACACAATATATTATCCTTTCAAGGTGTATATATTAAAGTCAACTCAGGCAGTTCGTCTTAAAACAGTACACATTAATGTTTTAATGTACGGTTAGCTGTCTGTACTTGCAACAGCTAAGTCGTACTTACAACAACACTTACAATCCTTTACCTCACTGATCACACGAGAACATTACACAAAGTTACATATAATTTACATAATTTACACAACAGTGTAAGTGAGCCTTTGTGCACGAAGAAAAGAACTGAGTAAACAACAGGAAATCTCTTCTGTAACGTTTGTAACGTTTCTGTTTCCATTCATGTACTTACATAAGGATGTGATGTAAATGTAACATAACCTTTAGGATAGCATTTTAAAACACATGGCTACCCTTTCAGTTTTTAGGTGTTTCTCAGTGTACCGTAAAATATACACCCATTGATACACTTTGTGTTCAACTGTAAATATGTATGCACAAACAAGTGTTTCTACAAGTTAATAGATGATTGATCACTTAAAATAGCTTTGTGTGCGACTATGTAATTAAGTACAGCTTGTGAAAGCCAGCCATGACTTATTGTTAATCTCACACTAGTCAGTTTCACTAACAATATGAAATATTTTTATGATCCTTCATTTGTGAAGTTGCTAAAGAGTTAGTTTTACACGGACAGTCAAGACTTTCGACATTGAAAATGTAAATGAGAAGTTCATGGTATCTATTTATAGTCTTAAAAGTTTCTAACGTTTCTTCCGTACTAAATGATCCATATTATGCATTACATTGTATCTTTGTTTACAGTATTTATAGCATAAATAAGTTTCTACCAATAAACAGTAAGTTTAAAGTGTCCATTTCCCCTTCTGAAGGAGCTATATAGTTGTCTGATTCAAATCTCAAGTAAAAGTATACACACTTTTACTTGTCATGTCCATGTACAGTATTATTAGTACAAACATCATTCATAACATTTTTAATACATTTATATGCAATTTCATTTATATTTATGTGCGACAAGAACTAGTATTCTATTTGTATAGAATCAGTTAACACAAATCTTATGGTGTAGCATCATGCATGACAAGACGAGCACAATGAAAAAAGTCATTAAGTTGTCTAACATTTTTAAAAACGACGTGACAAACGCAACGTAGAAAGTTAGGAATATCATATACTAGTAGTATGTACCAAAGTGCTAAATTTCTAACTAAAACTTAACAATATCTGCTTATTTAGCATATAAATATAAATAGCACTATGTATTCATAACACAGCTTCATTTCACATATTTATTGCTGATGATATGATAAAAGAGTTATGAATTACTATGTTTCAAAAGTTGGCAAGAAGGCAAAAATATAAATCTCTTAGAGTAAACCTAAACTTAACGGGATTACTATTCCGAATTTGTATAATTATTAGCTTGAATTGAAACATAGTACATAACAAATCTACGTATTATTTTTATGTAAAAAACCTAGTGTAAATTACTTACAACGCAAAAGCAACTTTGAAGCTAATAATTCTGTTTGACTTTCCAGCAAAATTTGATTAATAAGTTACAGCAAAACAAAAAAGTAGCAAATGTAATTTGATACTGGGTGTGGGTCAAATAGATATAGGCAAATAACTTTGATTGTTTTTCAGCTCACATACATAGATAGGCAAATTGAGTAGATTCAGTATTCAGTATTTGGTGACCTATACCAAGGTGTGTCAATTGCTTCATCCACACAAGTTAAAAATTGCTTGTCTCGTACTAGTGCACATAATTCAGTCATTTTAATACATGTATGTATTCTTGTTCTGAAAACTTTATTGCAATCTCAGGTGATGTAGAATGAATAGTAAATATCTGCGATGTATTCCCCCATATATCATTTCCATTCAAATATAGACATTTAAATGTAAAGTCAACTTGTTTCTTAAACATGTGTACACACATCTCATCTAAACATTAATACTTTGTATAGCAAGGTGAAATTACTTGCTACTAATTCTGAGTGTCTGAATATTTTTGCATATTTTGGACGTAGGACTTGTAGTGTCCATTCAATTTCATCTGGCTGGTTGTCGGTGTAAGAAATACAGTAACTAAAACTAGTAAGAGTGAATTAATGGAATAGAGACTCTTCACAATACGCTCACGTGTAGTACGAGCAAGATTTACAAAGAAGCAACAAACTTTGCAAAAACGTTATATAAAGAAAAATGTAAAACGTGACAAGACAAAGGAACCTGAAGTTAAGACAGTTATTTAGTAGCACATCACGGCTAAAGTCACAGAAGAAACCGTCATAACAAAAATTTCACATAAAATAACAGTAAGCATACACTGAGCGATAGTTCAATTATGATTTGCTCTGCTCCAGCTATTTTTGTCGTCTCGAATCTCGAAGCAAGCAGCACGCCTGCACATAAACCAGTAAAGTATCTTCTGTACTTTACTCGTCCTATTGTCATGTGTTAATGTTTCTTCTGTCCTTTCAAAATATTTAAAAGTACTAGTAAGTACCGTCACTAACCTTTTGCTGCATAAAACATTCCAACATTCCTCATCTTCAGAAATCCCAATCTTACTAAATGCAAAACTAAACGAGTGAGATTTTAATCGTGAATACTTTACGTTACGCAATAAACTAACACCTCACGTCAATCGCAAATATACTTTTAGAAACGGCAAGTCGCACTCTGCCACACTCGATATAAAAATAAATCCATCTAAAAGTCATTTTCACTACATCGTCAGTCATCATACAGAGGATGTGTGAACTTTTTTTATACTTTTCCTCTTTGCTTTTCTTTTCACATTTTTTTCGTCCTTACGGCATTATTGTTTTGTTGCTTCCGTGCATGTACTTGTACACATACACATCATTTTCAAATATATGTACTGACTACTGACATTGCATATACATACCATAATATTGTACTTTTGTAATGATGTGGGTAAAATACTCAGAATAGTACAAACACACACGAAGAATAATATCGTAGGTACCTAAGGTATTTACTTGCAGATAATTATTAACAGTAGTGCTACAATACAAAGCTAGGTAAGTCGGATATCTGACAATGCATTATCACATATGTGTGTGGTTAACGATGTGACAAATTGATATTGCACTTGTTTACCTATTATCAAAGGAAGTGCAACCAGTTGGTTGAGAGAGCACATAAAACAAGGGGATGAATGCAACTATAAACCTTTTGTGTCGTACTTTGTCTTGTATTGACTTTCGACTGGTTTATTTTCTGTGTACAAACCGCTAATAGGTAGGTACTACATAATATATTGCATATTGAATATATAGGTAGGTACTTACTTTCTATACACATGCACATGCTGATAGAAAATGCGGTATTTTGTCTTTATGGGAATATCGATTCGTTAGAGTCTCTACCGTCACGGATCTTCTTTGTACCGAATAGACTGATGGCTATTTCCCATCATTTTTTACATCGCTGTTTGCTGTTAAAACTATAATATTAAAGGTATGTACGGATGCTACTAAGGCGGCTTTATTACTTATCGTAAACAACACAATAATGCATTATCGAAACAAGATGACTTTCTTCCTGATTATCTTGCGGCAAATCTAAAGTTACACAGACCCGTTTCTTTAACACTCTCAGATGCTGCGATCATCACTATGTGCCATAAATTACCTATTTATTTTGCCGCTGGTTAAACTTATGCTACTCAACCCACTGTCATACGAACTACTCACTGCGCTTTATTGCACATCATATTCAATTAAATCATTCTCTTTAAATACCCTCAAGATTCTTTCCTAACCTGCCTAAGTATACATGTATTAGTAGCTTAGTTTCCAGATGTTTTTCCCAATTATGAGACCGTTTTCTACGTTTATGCTTGAAATTATTAACATGCTTACACTAAATATTACAGATATTTGCACTTCCATAAACACTTGAACTTGCAAAGTTAATGTGTCTTTAAAAGAACGTTTCTTATGAAATATGACTTACTTTTCATGCAGGGCTGTCGTCAATATGGCGATTCGACCGTCTGGGTTATATGTAAAGTCAATCTTGTTGCATTTCGTATTCACCGTCCAGTCAGCATAGTATCTCTCGATTTCATACCAAGTTCCAAGAAACTACAGTAAACATTAAAAATGAGTATTAGATATTTATCTTGTGTATGTATGTAGCAAGGTGAAATTCTAGATATTATTGAAACTTAATGAACATATTTGGGATACAAAAGGAACATAGAAACAATTTTCATTCTCTTTTACCATTTATTCACAATTTGTATTTTTGTATGCTTATTCGTGTATATGTATAACGCATTTAATAATTGACCATTTAAATTAATCATTTAATTTCGTATGATTGAATGTAGATTGAAAATCACTGTTTCATACCAATAAATGATGCTTCAATTTTATTTATGTGAATGATTTGTGTTTGTAATTTACTTGCTGCACTTGATTTATGAACAATGCTAACAATTCGTTTTTACTTAAATTACATTATAAAGTATAACTTTATATTTATAAGTGTGTATTATATGTGAAATTTCATATAGTTCAAAATTGTAGACTGTAGATACGCTCTCGTGTAAAAGTTTGCATTAGTTATGTTGATGTAAATAAGTATTGCAATTGTGCATATCAGGTTTCCCCTCTAAAAAGAGATAATGAAAGAGAAGCTCTGAGCCACAGTTGCATAATAATAATGAGAGGATGTCTATGATATACCTCACTAAATATTCATAGGAACATTAGTGTTATACTAAATCTGTAATCCTGTTCGTAAAAAATTCTTTTCACTCTCCACTCTTTTGTTGAAAATACTGTTGATGGCTCAAGATGAAAACACAAGACAAAAAACTTCTTGATTCGGGCATTAAGTCTCATTTGCTGTTTACTCGAGAGGAATTTGATGTTAAAGTCATGATTACTAATCGCTTTTTGTCTCTCATTCCAGCTTGCCAATCCCAATCCTACGCACTCATTCTATTTCATTATTTCCATTGAAAGAAAATAAGACCATGTCCGTTGTACAATCCCAGTAGGATTGCAATCCATGGTACATGTAACCATATGCATGCATATATAAAACGTAATACATACACAAAGCTTTGAATCAAAAGAAAAAATAGAAACATTGCATTGAAACAGTTGGGAATTCACGTCACTCTGAACTCACATCTTGTCAAAGCGAAGTGCAGAAATCCTAATGAAAGTAATGAAAACGTCAGAATGAACTAAAAGTAAAACTAGGGTTTTTGAACTACACATTGACATAAAGTTAAAAAAATATATTCGAGAGCTGGAGTCGAATAGCTTGAAAGGTCTTTGGTTTCCCTACATTAGGTACTTATGGATCTTTACAGACTTTTAAATAGATCCTACTTATGAGTAATTTACAATATAAACGAAACGTGTCTGGATGAACTACAACACGATTTTAATATTTTGTCTGTTGAAAGTTTTTGTTTCAGAATCATATCCCAGACATATTTCTATGAATTGGTCTTTGGTCAGCAAAAATTACAACATATGATGTACTTTGTATGTACATATTAAATTTAGTGTACTTAACAATAGAAAATACATCTCATGATAGATGATTCGATCGATCAATTCTGATGATTTTAGTAATTGATAAATGTATGAGTGACTTTTGTAAGCATTCAAATTCTCATTTCGTTTTTTCTAGGGTTTTATAGTAGTGTTAGTTCATAAATAGAATTGATCATTTACTACTTTCATTTGGAAATTGTCAATTAAATTAAAATTAAATGTGAGCAAGTAATTTGGTACTCAACAACCTAACTCTGAACTCAATTAACTCATAACAATGAACTTTAATTACCAACAATTCGTTGCAATTTACGACTAACTGCGAAGGTTGAATTGTATTGAAACAAAATCCAAGTTAGATGATTTGACAACTTTTAAACTACTTGTGCTGCCTAACATTTTCTGACTTTAGGTTACATCTTTCATCTTAGATAGTAGCTGTGTATTCTCCTACATAACTAAATAAATTGCGCTGCTGAGTACAAAATAGTGCAAATGAACAAGCAATAAAACATTACCATAATAGAATTACGTTTGATACCAGATGCGTATAGAAAGTATAGTAAGCAATAGGTTTTACGCTTGAAATAATTTAACAACACATTATACATTGAACATTTTTATTTAATTTGTAGTATTTAACAAATTAATTTGTAATAGCATGTTTCATTAATACAGATAAATAAAACAAGTTCCTGGGTACATATAAAATAGTAATTTGTCCAAAAATTGTATCAGATGGAGATAATAATTCTCTTATTGATATAATAAGTAGATCAAAATTAGTTTGGTGTAGCCTTGTTATACAATTACTAAAAGTCTCACATATAATATTGCGCATTATTGTTATTATTACATATTACTTCATTATATGCATGAACTAATATGAATCATTTATTGCCCGGCATTAATTTTTAATCCAGAAAAAACTGATGCTGTCTGGCCGTGCCTACTGAATAATCTGTTTGTGTCGGTAGAATGAATCAAACGATAATATTTAATCAGAATTTCATTATGTGCTCAAAAGACGTTTGAAAGTGTAATAAATAATGAAAGAAGTTATTGCATGCATTTCATATCCGATTTCATTTTAATGCTGACTTACAGCGTGTTCGTTGTACTGATAATATGACAATTAAACCCATAGGTTATACAAGGATGAACTCGTTCTTGAGTATAAAAATGTGTTCTCATAATCTGTTTATAGACCGAATGGAATCAAAGATGATACTGTAAGCACGAACGAACCATTCCCCCACAACTAACAAAAGATTTATTTTAAATAGAATGTCACTTTCGTCTATAGTATACTAAATCCCATTGTAAGTCTCAAACACTGCTCTTCACAGCTGCTATTTAACGCATAGATCTCATAGAAAACCTGTACGTAATACATTTCTTTAGAAAGTAACAAATACACGTAGCTAAATTACATTTATTTTATTGTAGGCAATTCAGAAGGAGTCAGTAAACCAGAATTAAGATATTTTTTAATAATAAAATGTAAAGCTTGAGGATGAGATCGACAAATGTTAAGAAAAACACGAGGCGAGGCAAAATAACTAGTCACTGCGACTACTGAACTGTTGTACTATAAACTCTATGAATATTTCAATCTCCCTTGCAGTCTCAGAGCATTTTCTTTTACAACAGGCATAGTATGACTTTCTTATTTTCTACTACAACAGTGTACCTACTAAGTATATGCAAAGGAAACAAGTGCCGATGATCTGCAGCTTTGCCCAACCCTTGTCGTTCCGTTGTCGCTAAGCTATTGTATACAATGTATGTGTGCCCATCTTCTATCTGTCAACCGTGAAGGACAGACAATTATTCATGGTAAATTGGAAACCAGCCTTTAAAACATTAAGAGAAGATACAAATCTACAGCGCGTCAACTTATTTACATGAAGAGTTAGATTTGTTGTTGTAACATTCGCAGATGCATAGCAACATATTTTCTCACACGAATCTGCATGTGAAAATGACTGTCTTCTTTGTATAATCATGTTTATAATACTAACTAGTGTGAAATAAACCATTTCTGAATATTATTAGTTTTCTAAATGAGGTTTAGCTTTTGCTTGTCAGTAATTTTTGATTTTTCTTTGTAAATATCACACTTTTCTAATAAATCAACTCTATTTTGTATAAATACATAATGCATACACATCACATATTATACTATACCAAAATTACTTACACACTTTTACATTTTTACACATCACAGGCTCTAAAATAAATTGCATAGCTGATATTGATAAGTTATGATAAGGAACAATGTGGAAGTGGAACGTATTTTATAAAACTGTTCATATTTCCAGTTTCGTCTCGAGTTTCACTATGGATTTTACAAAGTAGATTGTCACAGTAGTGTAGTAGTCCACGAGAATACTTTAATTTTGCTGTTGTTGGTTGAGTTAGGTTTTAGTTGCATTTGACTCGCTCTTTATGATTTGAGTTACGACAAAAGGATTGTCGCTGTATTGGGTTCCTGTGTGGGTTCTCATTCCCTATTAAACTATTGTGTACATTCATATTCATAACTCATAACGTATCTGCGACTCTTTCTGACATGATAGAAACACACAATATGAATTATTCCTTTTCTAGCAGCTCTGCTGCAGAGTGATTAATATGTGTCGTAAATCATTTATGAAAATAGGCTATTTGTATATTATCCAGTTGAACTCAACTCAAGTCCTAGCTCAACTCAAATAAATAGGACTACACAAGCAGACGCGCAAGCTTTGATTTAATGATTGTGATGTTTGTGACAATTTATACTATTATTTTATTTACCTACTTTCTGTTTTTGCAAACCCTTTTAGTCTCTTTTTAATATCTGCAAACCATTTTCTGCATTACACATGCTAAGTGTACGTTGTAGCAACAATAAGCTTTTTTAATTTGAAGAACGGATGATTTCCTATGAACTATATTTGGTATTTACTTACGGCCCCTACATACTAACCTGTCCATGTTTGCTAAAAACTTTTCTATTAATTTGGTAATAGAAACCATATGGGATGTGTGACTTACATATCATGACTAAACAATGCATTAATGGAAGTATGATTTATAACTAGAAAATATGCTTAACAAAATGTTTACCTTTTCTGGGGAAAAGCTTTTGAAGACCGGGACGGGTGGACATGATCCTTGCATTAGAACCTGACACCTGGATAATGTGAAAATGGAAAGTAAAGCTGCAAATCGAAACGCGGATTTCATCTGGAATAAAACAAAAACATTATACTTATTAATACTACTGTGTAATTTTTTTTAACACTACAGACATAATAACACGATGAATTCAACCTTCCTATTACTTTGGTTCAATTAGTATTGCTTTTTTAAGGAGAATACCTGTATTGCCCCAGGTTTAATAAAAGAACCAACCTTAGTAGCAGTTTTCACTATTACTACAGACAGACTTCTATATACCTTCAATCAAGTTTACAATATATAGTATGGTCATAATGGTCAAAAACCCACATGTATATAATAGCACATGAGTTTAATAAACTAACTTAGGTATTGACTACTATACTTGGCTGACTTGGTATAATCTTAAGCTACAGCACTTATAATTTAAGCAACATTAGCATTTTAGTGTTATGAATTTGTCTGAAGTTCATCTGTCTTAGTTTTATTGCACACATGTGTACGAGTCGGGTGCAAGGACACGTACTTGCACTCTCTTATATATCAATATATATAGCGTGCATATTTATACGACATATAGCTTAGAGTAGGGATAGTTTACTGTGAAACCCGCTCTGGTGGCTGATAATAATGATAATGAGAGGAAATGATTATTCCGTCATAACATCGCTTATGCAAATGAGACTATAGTCGCCAATCAATCTGTCAAATGGTTATTTGATTCCATAAGACCTGAAATGGCATGCTACTGTACTGAAAAGTGAAGAGAGACATGTCTATACATGCTATGCCTTTCTGCAAGGCTTTGTTGAAATGAAATATGATAGTAGTGATGAGGACCATCATAATATTGTATGATTGAAGAGGGTTGGAGCAAGTATGTATTTCGTTTTCATTGCCTTGTAGCACAATAAATTCGTCAAGAGGAATGCGATTGTGAATATTGACGAAGACAAGTATATTATCAGAATCATGACACCACTTACACTGGTGTATTGTAATAATAATGTATGTACCTGGGTATACATACTTGCATAAAATATTCTTACTTATGCATGAAAGGTTAAAGTAAAGGTATGACAAGCTCAATGGATTTTTCGTCTATGAATTAGTATGAGAATTGCAATGAGCCATTACGCAGTTGTTAATGACAGGACGGACTATGGATTCTGTTAAAGCAATCGAATAATTCGAATAAAAAATTCAGAACACAACAACTTGTCGAACATAAAAGACTACTAGGCATTTCGACCTGCTGTGATATGAGTATTTAGCCAAGACATGATTATAAGACAAGTCTTTAAGTTATTGGAAATGTTTAATATGTGATGTTGATGGCTAGACAAACAACTTGCATACGAGCGAGGACGTAATTTCTTCCAATAATGCAATCTAATGCATCCAACCCAATAATAATTGCACTATCTGAAATGCTTATAGTTTACGCATTCGTTGTGTTACAGACTCTTCATGTCTGTGTACAACAATTATACATCAAATTACTTTAAAAAAACCTAACCACTCATTTTCTTAATTCTCGGAGAAGGAAAAATCCTACAAGACTCCTTTAATTTCCTAATTTTCAATCGTTATTTTGTTTATTCGATGTGTGTGGTATTCTCCGTGTTTCTTATGGGAAGTTTTATATCAGTAATTATAAACAACAGATTACAATTAGCAAATGTTTTACTTAACACAGTTCATTGCATTGTTAGTGCCGATGTTTAAAAATGAAAGTATTTCCTTATACAAAGTTAGCTATATACTTACTAGAGATGTTTTTGGTGCTATACAATTCATATAAATGTATGAGGACAATGAGGAGATGATGCTAATAATTAACGATTAAACATGATATTTTGCATATTATGAAGAAAGCTAGAGATTATCTTTATCCTATTTGTAGTAAGGGGAAAAGTTTTAACTGTTTATAAGTATTTAAGATATTATATAAATTCTATTATCTACAGTGTGCTTCGTCAAATAAGAACTTACGATTAAGTGATCTAACAGACTGTCGGGATTGAACATTTTAGAATTATTGATCTGTTTAAAAATGGTAATACTAACACTTAAATTATTTCATGAAATCAGGCATTTGACTTTAAATCTTACATTTTACATTCTTAAATAAATATTGTTACATTAATTTGAGGGTACCTACGCCTACATACTGCCTATATGCCTAATGTCTATATAAAATAGTGTCCTTATTTGTCAGTATTCAGTTGGTGTAGAATGTATGTATTAAGGTGTTAAATTATATTAGGTAAATTATTCTAATGCCAATACATCAATGGAACATTTATTTAGCGAAATTGTTAAGTAAATACTTATTATCTTATCCTATTTGTACTAAAACTAAAGCATAACTTTCAATGCGCTTATTGACGATCATTCATCCTACCACAAAAATTACGCAATGAAACCGAAGACTTCATCACGGGAAGTTTTTGACATTAACAATTTTCAATGAACTTCTTTAGTCAATAGCCGCATTATTAATCTGTTGCATAATAAAATGAAAGACATAATGGATTTAATTGAACTGTCACGTCTTCCTTCCTCTGAAAGATTGAAGATGAACAGCCATACGTGAGAATTTAGTATAAAAAGTGATACCTACAGAAATACCTATTCAACTATTGACTGCTTAGAATTTATTGTGTAAGTAAATTTCAAAATCATTCAAATGCTCACGTAGCACTTGTACTACCTCTACCAAATACTTTCATACATATAAATTACAAACATGTACCTGTAACTAATAACATAAATTAATATTATAAAATATATAACATAACCCATCTCCTATATACCTACATCATGTATTGAACCCAACATAAAATATGTGTTCATACCACAAAGTCCAACCTACCAATCGATCTTAGGTGTGTGGAATGAAGTACGCAATAAATTTTGACTTATATAAGTAGGAAAGAGAAACAAATGAAAAGTCAAGGTACGATGAGACATTCAAGCAACAGATACTACATGATCGAATGAAATCAAATCTACACATCAGATCCAGTTATCTGTGTGTGTTTGTGTATGTGTGTTTGTGAATAAGAGTGCTGAAGTCATATTAGGCCGTGTGTTGAGCAGGCAAGAAAGCTTTTCATTATTTTGCTCAAGTATTCCATTACGCCTAGAGCTAAAGACCAGTAGCGACGTGGAAAGGAAAAAAAAACTTTTAGTAATTCAAGTCCAGTCTTTCTTACTTTTACTTTATGTATTGTAATCTTATCTGTTACCACCATCGCTCTAAGATAACAAGCAAAAGCAACCCTGTCCACACTCTTCTGTATTGCACCTCTGTATGTGCATATACCTCCATCATGCACAGTCATACTTATGTAATAACATAAACAATAAAAATACAGTACAGAGAAATAAAAACAGTATAGTAGTGCATAGGCGGTGGACGTTGACGACTGTTGTGTTGTGTGGTGCAGGTATTTACTAGCTAAAATTTGTAAAAAATTCTTCTCAATTGCATATAATGAGAAAGAAAGAAAAGAAGATCGACAGATAAGTCACTGAGCACAGCAACTTACAACTGCTGCGAAACAAGAACAAAGCTCGGGATTCAATGCAAATAATGTTATCAATGGTTATTGACTCGTTTCTGAAGATTCGTCCCGTCTCGTTTGCCACAAAGTATTTTATGCACTCCCATCCTCAACCCAAGTCAAGTGAGTCACTCAAACTCGGTACATTCGCTGCACTTGAAACTTAACTCTGTAACCGAACGTATATAGATTAAGCGTGATATTATGTTCGATAAGATAACATTTGAGCAAAGAACACAGGAAGAATCCCATTATATAATGCACAGTAAAACAAATACAATGAAATTTCTAAGAATAAGTATGAACCAGTTTAGATATGATTTGAATACAATGGCAAATGCGGTGATAATACAAATAAACCTATAAAGATAGGTTTAGAGATATAGAATTGTGAGAAATTCTGAGAAATGAAATAAGCTACAGGTACAAATACAAACACTAAATCAAGAAAACATCAAAAGCAAAATAAAATCGATTTGATTTATGGCCATGGCATCTTATCACATTTCATCTTTCGTCTAGCGTTTAGTTTTGATATCAAAGGAGATCAGTGTACCAATCAACCAAACTAGATCACCACCAGAACCCATTTGTAACTTCTCCGAAATTTTCTGCAAATCTACCTTCAAATCATGTTTGTAAACAGAATAATAATTCAATCCTTAAATCGACCCCCTCATTTAAAATCAACTTTACATTTCAGGACAACCTATGCATTGATAAATATGAGTATTGTTTAATTACGCTGCATTATATTACATAAGACTTGACCTGATCGATTCAAATTATCAATCAAGCAACTGAACTAATGCATGATGCCCTCGTCTTGTTTCATCAATGTTCTAATATAAACCCTTGCCACACGATGTACAATATAAAATTGCAGCATTTTGCTTAGAATAAATTGCTTAAAATTATTTGTAATTCAGAATTAATAATTTTAATTTAACAAAAACAATGACCTGAATAATCCTAAAAGGATAAATATCAGGTATTCTCATATTATTTTTTCGGTGTATTTAATACACTAAAGCTAAATATAAAAATACTCATTTAAAAAAGATTTACTAGTCATTCTAACCGAAAAGTCATTTGCTTGACTTGACCTAAGATTTAGACTTGAACGATCGTGCATTTGTATGTACCTATATGTATCGTGTATCGTCTTTAGAGTTGTTGGCTCATTGCTTATTATTACCTTGCTACTACTACTGTTGCTGGATCCTGAAATGAAGTTGAAATGTACATCTAATTTGTTGTGGCTTTGTATGTATGTGAATATAGTCGTGTTCCCCACGACAAAATAACAATAAGACATATTATAATGAGTAGTTCTTGGGTTGTAATGTAATAGAGAAGAGACTGGTCTTGAATCGCCAAAAAAACTAGTATTAGGATAGAAATGGCAGTAGCAGACACTAAACGGAGTGGTTGCAAACGCGTAAGTGTAGCTTCAGTCAGAGCAATTGCGAAAATTATAGACAATTTGACTGGAAGGCTAACACTCTGTATAATTTAGAGTAGGTATATTGCTAATATAACATGACATTAAGTCTAAATGAGCATTAGCATTCTGACAGCATCGAAAGAATTGCAAATCTGATTGCAAATACATACTTATCATCATCCTATCGCCAGTAAATGGCATATGTAATAGCCTGGCAGCCAAATGTTTGCACCCTGTCTATTACAACAGCCCTATACGGTTCTGGTTGTTAGTTACTTGCTGGTGCTTCTTTTTCCACTATCTTTATTAAGTATCGGAGAGTATCGGAGATGCTTTATGGTAATCTAATTCCTGTCTGTCTGTCTGTCTGTCTGTCTGTC
>JAQFYB010001939.1:0-28155 GCA_034694085.1 Pogonognathellus longicornis
AACATCCATTCACTCAAAAATGGCTTGGTGAATTCAGACACAATGACGCGCTTTTTTGTTTTCTTATTATCAAGGATACTGTGTCTTTTTAGATCCTAGAGCATTTTTCGACCTTCTCTTTTACATATGCAGATAGGTATATGTTAGGTTAGTAAATTCAGTTTTAAGATCTATGTTTCTAAGGCATTGATTTGAATACACATGCTATGTAGCTATATGCAACTTACTAACACTTTTAGTTTTTTAGAGCTATTGTAGATTTCTCAGTATTATTAATTGAACGTGAAATAGGTAGTCTTGAAATTCTTGCAATATGCCATGTGGATGTAGACGTGAATTGACATTGAACACATAATGTATACCTAGGTAAATATATTCAAGTAGGTATATATGTTTTTCTTATACCTATTATGTGTGATAATATAACTGTGTAAGTTGCAAGAAGGTTCGCATAGCAAAACTTTCTTATTTTTGGTGATTGCTGCGGTATAAATAATACAAGTATAGTATGGGGTATATGATACATATGTCTAGGAAAGAGAAAGAGAGAGAATCTCTTTCGTTTACAACTTCAAAAAGTATGTACGACTTTCTTAAGAAGCCACACAGTTACTACATTTCGTTTGTTGGTCGGGAATCTTCCCATTTACAGTCAGCAGCAGTACGAGTTTGCAAAGGCGTAGCACTAAAACTACTTACGCTTGCTACGACTAAATGCCTTTAAATTACACAACTTCACTTTCGTACTTTGCTCTACTGGTGTGTACTACTACTCTTATTCTGTCTAAGTTCAAATCACAATGTTTCGTACTACAATTGCATTAACATTTTTGGTTTAGTTTGAGTTTTTACCTTTCCTTTATTATATCTACGTGTTTTTTTATGTCCAGTGTTACTTACCACACTCTCTTAGCCATTAGCTTCGTTTTACTTGGGGCATTACAATGTTTTGTGTAAGTAATTGTTGTAGTAATGGAAGGTGAAAGGCTTTTACGTGCACTGACTCACACTTCACTACAGTTTTGTACTCAGAGTGGGTTTCGGCTTCAATCTTTCCATTGGATGTGTATTCTATGCCTATTGCACATACAATATATGTATACAAAGAAACTAGCTTTTCGCATTGTATTCTGACGGAAAGACTCAAGGCAGCCATAATTTCAATTTAGCTCTTGGATATCCAGAACTATTTGGGTTTGTACTTTGTTCAGGAAGTGACAATTAAAATAAATGAATTTTACGTAAGGAGAAAAAAAGCTTTCTCCTTCTAAATTACGTAAATGCAATTTCCCTTTACATATACCTATACTTAGCAGTAGCGGATCTAGAATTTTTAACAGGAGGGGGCGGGGTTCATTAATAATAATAGGATGGAATAGTTTATAATTTTTCCTAGCAAGGCCGTATACAGTAATAGATTTCCAGGAAAGCAAAATGTCCATATGAGGTCCCATTAGTGTAAAATGGCTCGTAGAGCGAAAAATTTGCACCAAAACAAAACAAAATTTATTAATTTTGAGCGTAGCATGTTTGTTTCTATATATTATTACACTTTTACAGCAAAATTTCTCTTTGTAAAATTAATCGCCTTTATATAGCATAAATTGAGATTTAACTGTGGAGGTTTCGACCCGTAAAACCCGCTACTAGATCCGCCACTGAATTACGTAGATTGATGAACTACTATTATGCGTGCGTGAGATTGTAATGTTGTACCCACTATTTGAATATTTACTTGTGTGATATGTCTTTGAATCATAGCAGGTTGTTCATTTAGGGTTTCATTATAATTAAAAATCCTCAGTAATTATAACCACTTACTTAACTGTGTATTATACCGACAATGCTGTATAATTCCATCCCGGGGAATTGTCTGAAAGTTATATAATAGTATATTATTAGAGTGGACATTATATTACATACATAACGTTACAACAGCAAGTTATTGGATGGAGAGCGTATTATGATTGAATGGAATCCTTTTAGGGTTGGTGGGTTTGTATTTATGTGTGGAGGGTGTCTGGATGTATATAGTATGTGTGGAAAAAGAGAGACGCGGGAGAGAAAGTGCCAGTAAAGAGCAGAGCTTCTAATTGAAACATATTTTTCCATTAAAGTCACTCTTGTCTGACTTTCCGCCTTTCTGCCTAACTCTTCCTTCCCTTGGCTGTGGCTTTCACGCAATGAGTTCAGCTTGTCAAGTTCCGGCTGTTGTGTTGCGTAGAGTGTTGACTCTCTCGTACAACATTCTATTGTATCTCTGTGACTTTTCCCGACACTGTTATACTTTCAACTCAATGACAATGAAAAAGAGAAAGACTGTTAGTGTTATTGTGTGTGTGTGAATGTTATACAGACATAGACCTAATATACCTATGTTGCCTTATGCTGAAGTATACATTACGTTGTTTGCACATACTATTGTAAACCTAAATATATATGTAGTGTGTATCTATCTAACAATCTGTCTCATGTTGTATACACATATGCTTTACTAATAGTATTGTATTGTATAGTGTTGTTCTTTGTGAAAGGTATATTTTCTATTTTCTGTAGTATAGGTACTGTAGTGGCGTTTCGTGTGCAGTTTGTATTTTACTATGTGCTTTCTGTGCTACCACACACGCCACAGCTGTACAACATTAAGTACGGATAATGGCTCACAATACAATTGCTACATACGAAGGCGAGAGCGTTTATGGGTGAACTTTTCTTAAATAAACAATTACATTAATAGACAATCAGACAAGTATGTACATAGGAGTACTAGGGTATGGCTAAGTGTAGTGTAGTATTGTGTAGTGATAATATACAGAAAGATACAACTGAAATCAGAGATCTACCCAAAATAAATCTTTTTAAGTTGGACTGCACAATAGTAGTAAGTTTTTCTTGAAGTCAGTGTCTATAGAGAAAAATGCGATGGAGATGGAATAAGTGCCGTTAAGTCACGTTTAATCTAGTACTCGTGTAATGAGACTGTCAATTAGTAGTTGTGTGCACGATACTTACAAAAGAGTTTCCAAACCCCAGGGATTTCGGGTATGTATTCATTGATACCAAAATCGACTTTGATGTTAAGTACAAATGGTTAACGTTCGTCTTTATCACGTCCTTATTTGGTATTCAGACTAGGATACATTGTTACATATTGCACTTTCTTTTTCTATTTATGTACTTTCTTCAAGTATATTTCTAGATTTGGAGAAATTTCAGTTTTTGTGCTTCGGAAAAAGTTGTCCCATTGTTCAAGACATTTTCTTTCATCATTCATAGCAATATTATATTCCACATTTATAGTAAAAAAATCGTAGTATAATTATGTATTTGTTTGAAAACATATTTGAAACACGTTTTTGTGATGTTAAAAGAACATTGTGATTTTTTGCTGTCTGTCTGGATGGAAATGTAAGACAATACTTACGCACTTCCTATGTCTAGTGTGTCTACATCAAATTCAAAAAGACATTTGAGTTTCTTGTAGAGATCCTACGAGTGGTTGTCTTTGTTCTTTTATAATACCTTCGAGGAACAAAGCTCTCAATTTCTTTGCAGTCAAGAACTTGGTACCAGGGAATCACTCACTTGCATCACATTACATCGCAATTGCAGATGTAGCGAACTTGGGTTGGCGATGGGGAAAGGATAATACACCTTTTATGTAAGTATACGCACGAGGAAAAGGACGTCATATGACATGACCTGAAATGACACAAAGTGTGAGTAGACGTGTAAACAGAGACAAAGAGCTCAAAGAAAATTTCTGTAAAAGTATCAATTTGAGTGTTGGATGACAAAGAGGCACTTCATCTCGGGTCACCATTCAATATTCATCAAACCTTTGAAAGTCGAGTGTTCTATAGAGAATCCTAAAGGTGTTTCCAAACAGTTTAAATAATGGACATGCTTCAGTTGTATATGTAGTAGGTAGGCATATCTCACTTCATGTATACCTATGATATGCCACATATTATTGTATACTCGTACCGATAGGTAAGAGGTAACGTTAGTTCTAGTTTGCACATGACTTCAAAGATTTGGTTTCTAGGTACTCCTTTATACTATAGTAACTACCACATGTATTCCCTTGGATTAACACAGATAAAACTACAATTGTGCCGTTTCATGCGTCTAACTAGTTCCACTATTACTAATACTAGTGGTACGCGTAACTATGAATTGGGGGCCCGTATGCAAGAACCGCTTTTTGGGTCAAGATCATTGTAAAATGGACTACATTTGAGCGTAGTGTAAATGTTTTTCAGATTTATTGAACTTTTGTTGCAAAATAAACTCTGCTTATTAAAATTTCTCTTTTTGGAAACCTTGGAATTGCATAGGTAGGTACTACTTACGCCACGAGGGATCCTGTTACAATCAATAGAAAACTTTTCTATCAGTTTCTAGGTAAATTATTTGATTTTAAAAGTATGTAGATTTTTAAGCCTATTTGTTTGAAAATTCATCTAATTCAAAAGTTTGTATGTCAAATCCCAACTTTCACTCAGTCTTTAATATTTAAACATTTTTGCATTCATTTTTCTGGATTAGGTATCTGTATTTTAGCACAAAACTGAAAGTACAGGGAATTCACATTGCAAGGTGGGCACTACCCTATGTAGTAGAACTATAACAGTATCTTTTTAGATTTATTTTGTTTGGAAACGCAAGTGCCTTTTGTGTATTACTAAAGTTTTATCTGGCATCTGACATTTTGACTGAAGTTTAAAAGTCACTATTTTATCTCTCTTTTTCCTGCCACAACATCTCTGGTCGTTCCTCTTCATCGCATGCCATACTTAAGTTCACTTTGACTGCTGCCCGCACTCAACAACACACACGTCAATTTACTTTGACTTTTCTCGCCAACATACTACTACTACATATATCTATAAACCATTACTTACGCCTTCCTCTTAAGTGCTGAGTGTTTGTGTGTGTCTATCTATACATTTTATCATTATTATTATGCTGTCTCTCATCTCAGGTCAAAGCATTCATTCAAAACACACGTAAATACGTCAAACAGACACACACATACAACATAGCACATATATATCACAAAGCCACACCCGAGAAACGGTTGTGTGGTACACGAACGAGTCGTTTTGAGTTTTAGTAGGGTTCGAGTTAAGTTATCCCTCTCGGGATTTTTATCATTTCATGCTTTATCTGTATCTGCTAGTGCAAAACAGATAACTACAATATTCCAATATACCTAAATATACTTCGGTATTTACTCTTTCTTGTGTGAGTTGGTGTGTATGTGTGCGGATCGCTTGTATTTGTAGTAAGTGCTGTAGAAGATATTATATTTTTTATAAGCAAATGTATAGTACAGTTTTACTTGTGTTTACTGTATAGTACTGTATGCAGTATTTAGGTATGAACAAAGCTGTATTTATCGGCAAGGTATTAGAACACTTGCCCCTCTCCCCCGAAATTCTAAAAAAATTGGTTATTTTACCATAAAAGTGTACGAATTCGCAAAATTTTCCCCGCTACTTGAGAATTTGCTACTTTTTAAATTCATTTTGTCCGAATTAAGCCCAAATTTATCGCATTGTGGTTGATAATTATGATTTATAACAAAATTTTGACGTCGATGCCCTTCCCGCAGTCAAATTCTGGATACGGCATTGGATATGACATTGGAATAACACTAGCAAGAATGAAGTTTCTGTTGTATAAAATAAGTTGCTCCTTTCAATCGGGGTTAACCGTTTTTCTTTATTCCTTTTGCAATAGATAGAAGAGCAGACCAATCACTGACTTACTACATACGATGGACTTTGACTACTTATATACAGCTATGGGGCAACATTGCCATGTAATATATAAACTTACTATGTAGTGTAAGAAAGTGTTCGCAGTTTTGTGTCGTCGTTTAATACTGGTAGTGTGTGGCTAAGGCTATCGGCAATATAGTAAATGTGACTGTTCTGTGTTGTAGCGTTTACTCTTACTTAAAGTGCACACATGAGAACGGCATGTGTTATGTGTATGTGTACTTGTACACTTTTTGCACTGTGTGGGATGCGATGGTAGTGTTGTGTGTAAAAGGAACGCATGCACAAGGTCTAGTATGTACGACTATAAACAGTATGCGATGATTTTCTCCAGTTTTTGAAGAAAAACTTGAGTTTCTTTTGGCTATTTCTTTCGTCGGCTACGTTTAGTAGATGGATGGATGGATGGATTGAGTGTATAAAAGATCTGAAGGATATGTATGTGTATGTGTGTGTCCTGTGTGTATGTATAAAGGTATGGGCGATATCTGTGGCGTCTCGTATATATACATTCATATGAGAACAACTACTAGTAAAAGCCATACAAGACGAGCACATACATAATGTACAGTCGCCGTCAGTTCCGTTCAACTCGGTTCTCTCGTATTTTATGTGATGGCAAGTTTTTACGACTCAACTTAGGCTAAAAAGTTGTTTTTCGTTCAGTTCAGCCTTTAGATATCCATGCCAAAGTCATTCCATCTTCTTCCTTATTATGGCCAACCAGAGTTATGGACAAGGAAACCTAAACTAAAGTCAGGGGTCGAGGATCTTTTTCTCGCACTTTTACACTTACAGAACATACATACACAAGTTGGCTCGATCGAGCTACTTTGTTACAGAAGCTTTGAAAGGTAGAGTGTGCCGTGTGTATTTTTCCTGGTACTAGTGTACTAGTGTGTCTATGTATTTAGGTATGTATGTATGGTGTGAGTGTCTGAAGGTAAGTAAGAAAAAGAAGAAGAAGGCAAGGCATGGAAAACACAAGACGTCAAATGTCAACTCAGATTCGAACTCAAACCTGGTTTTTGCTACATATCACATCAAATCACATAAAGATAGCATCGCCCGAAGAGCATCTCTCCAGTACATATATCTCCTTTCATCCCATAAGTTAATGCCGGATTTTTTCTGTTCGTAAAAAGGTTATGTAGGGCACTAGGGTCGAAAGGAATGGGGAAAAACAATGTGGATTTATTGCTTACCGACACCACTTTTCTCTCTTACACCAAGATACTATAAGTGTTGTGTATTTCTCAACTCTCCGTATATTAAAAATATTTGTTACTACTACAAGTGGAAAGGAATTTACAAATTATTATTGCTAGCAACTTTTACATTTTTCTATGAGAGAGCACATAGCGAATGGGTAATTACGAAATCGACCTCGCTCTACTTATATTTTAAGCAAAAAGAATTTTCCTAATAAAAATTCAGGGATGTGTTTTGTGTGTGAAAAGTTTGCAGAAAAACTTATTATTAGCTTACAGAATAGTGTAAGTAGTAGATATTTTAGTAGTATTAGTATTTCTCTTTTTAGTTTCTCTAAATCGCACGTGCATACATACATATAATGTATGTCTTTTTTTCAATGCCATTTGAATACAAAATGCTTGTAACTTGTACCAGAGAGAGATAAAGCATAAAGCATGAAGTAACAGACTCAGTATTGCGAAAGGAAAAGCAATTAATTCAAACGATTTCAAACAAGAATAATCTGTTTAAAACGTTACTTTGGGGATTGTGACACGGTACAAGTGCAATATCACAAGAACAGAGACTTTTTTGACACATGAACCTTTTTATATACCTGTCAGTGGTCTAATTTTACTTTGAAATGACACTTACCACTCGCCATACTTCTGTAACAAGTTAAAATATATACATTGCCTTCATAATTGGAATTCATATATTTCCTACCTAGGTATGTAATGTATCTATCTATACATATAATATGCTTTGCTTGAGATGTATCATATTTTATTAGGCCGAAAGCTATGCATTGCTAACTAAAGTATAGTGTAGGTATAACATATGTAGCTTTGTCACTTAATATACATATTTTTACTATTTAGGTAGGTACTACTGCATGTAGAACTCTGAAAGTGTGCGGGAGTGAGAGTGCAAGCTAAGATTGAAAGATTAGTGTTTAGTATGGCATGTCTCTGTTGAGAAGTAAGTATTGTGTGATATTCAGCAGAAAGGTTTGAGATTGGTGGCTGGAAGGGAAAGGATGAGGATGGAGGTAATGCAACGTAACGAAATGGCAAAGATGCGATGAGCTCAATTTCCTGTGACCGAAGTGATGCTACAACGAATTCTCATTCTGACGAATAATAACTGCTTCTTGACTTACTGTCTTATGTCCTCTTGAGTTATGCCAACCTATACATATGCATTTACTTTATACCACATACATACATTGTACACATAATATGAAAATGTACTTAGCTACATACATAGGTATATATTATATTGTGTATGTATTGGCAAGTCTGTATGATGGGGGCAAATTGGGCATTATCCCCCTTCCGGAATCCCAACAACGAGGTTACCTTAACAAAAGAGTAAGAAATCGTAAGTTTTGGCACTACGCACTAGGCTGATTTATTGTAGATTGATTTTGGCCAAAATTAACCCAATTTTTTGCACTACGCACTAGGCTGATTTATTGTAGATTGATTTTGGCCAAAATTAAACCAATTTTTTCGCATTACACACGAATTTGATGCATATTAGGTAGAATTTGGCCCTAATTGGATAATTTTTTGCACTATTCGTGAAAATAAACACATTTGTAGTTCATATTAGGATATTGCCCCTCCCGAAATGGAATCTTAGATACGCCATGTGTATTTGCATAGGAAGTACAATATATCGAAATAAATGTGTTTGAAATACATAAGAAGTATTAGAGAGAGAGAGAGAGTCCGATACTCACATTGTATTATGTAGAGATAGTAGAAATATTGAACATGAGTATTAGTCGTGTGGCATTTGGAAAGAAACCACAAACTGAAAACAGCCATTGTATTATAAAACGTTGTTTCTCACTCGTGCGATTCCGGAATTCTGTGGTAGACATGTATCATGGGCGACTGGAATTCTGAATTGTGTGGCTGTTGTGACTGGTGTGTCTGTATATACGGGAGTTTATGTTTTATTAGAGATTGCTATGTAGTTAAATAGACTTGTTGTCACATCAGACATGAGTTTTAGTCTCGATTGTGAATATATGGTAGACCGAGTTAGAATTGGAGTTAGAAACAGAGAAAGAGAGACAGAAGCCATGGAAAGCTGCTGGGGAAGGGGAAACCGAAGCAGAAACAAACGGAAATTGCTGCCAGCGCCTTTTACAAGGCAGGAGGAGGTAGAATTTAACATAGGGGATTTTATTAAAACCGATGATTGTACTTTGTAGGAGTTGTATGTATATTATTGGTATAGAATCCTTTATCTGGTCCGAGAAAGTGAGAAAGAGCGACAGGGAGAATGACTTTATAAGAGTTTTAGAGAAAGCGAATTGCACAACTGGATTCTGAATGTAAATTAAGTAACTTGAGAATCGTTTCCCATTTCATAAAAGCATAGAAAAGGACGGATCCATATACCTTCTACTATGTATACCGTATTTCATCTATTTCTATAGCCTCCTCTTCTTCTAAAGGAGATAGAACGAGACTTCAACAGCAAAATTCATATCAAAAGAGCACATTTTGCTGTTTGAAAAATACTAGTCACTCTCTAATAGCTGCCTCCCTCTAATATTAACCTCCCTCTAATAGTAGCCCATCTCTAATAGTAGCCCCTCTCTAATAGTAGCCCATCTCTAATAGTAGCCCCTCTCTAATAGTAGCCCATCTCTAATAGTAGTCCATCTCTAATAGTAGCCCACCTCTAATAGTAGCCTCCCTTTAATAGTAGCCCATCTCTAATAGTAGTCCATCTCTAATAGTAGCCCATCTCTAATAGTAGCCTCCCTTTAATAGTAGCCTCCCTTTAATATTAGCCTCTCTCTAATAGTAGCCTCTCCCTAATATTATCCTCAATATATTTATAGATCCCTTGAATTTTAGTTTTGCGTAAAGTAGCCGGGGCTTTAAATAGAGAAAGTACGGTATACTATAAGAATGGTTCGTGTATATATTAATTACATCTTGTTGTATATATTCCTGCTTAAATATTCTCCTTGTCAAATGTAAATGGTGGTTTGGTTGTTGAGAATTATTGATATATACTTGAATGTAAGTAATAAGGTCTGTCTGCCACTTATACCTCATCTCGTGCAGCCTTGTCAGTTTTCTCTTTTCGTTTTGATTTTCATTAAGAGTCATTTCCTGAGCTGTCTCGGGCTTGCAGTCAAACTCGTAATGTAGCAGTGTGAGTATGTTTTCAACAAACTGCGGGCACCTGCATGAGAATTTGCTCATAGATCTTGTTGTGGCAAAATGCTAATCGTACTTCAATTTAATCTTATTTCTCTTAATTACCTCACGTGCTTAGCATTGGTATAGGCACTGCAATATTTACCGTATGAAATCTGTTTGAGCGTAATTAGAGTGCTATGTTGACTGTTTTATTCGCCGTAATTACTGTTAATCGAGCTAAAAGGGATTTACTCATTATTCCCAAGGCTTTATATAATTGCCGGTAAATTTTGCAGGGATTTCAGCACGAATCAAGTAGCTACTGGCCGCACAGAGCTAATGAATTGCTAATTATATTGTAGGTATTTATAAATTGACAATGTGGTTCAAACAATTCTCTAGTAGTGTTTTTTAATGTGTTAAAATCAAATTTTGTTTTCATAATACTTGATACAAGCGGATGAAATTACCTGTGTTGTCTCGTAGGTATATCTTTGTACGATGTTAGTTAATTTTACAAGCTACCGATATGAATTTTGTAGACTTTGCACACGTTTCAAGTTCCTTGTACCTTATATAGTTGTACGGTTGAAGAGATTTAATATATGAAAGTTTTCTCGTTGGTTTTAATTCTACAGGGAAAATACTACATGTATACTAGTGCGACACTTTCTAAGTCAAGAACATTCGTGGGGACCGTGTTCGTGTTGTAGTCGTGAAAAGATCATTTTGTGGAAAAGACACTTCTATTGGTATATTATGTAGTAGTCTTGTACATGAAAGCAGGAGTCTATGGAATGATTGCTGTTATCTTGTACCTAGTTAGTCAGTTAATGCCTATTGACATTCCCAAGTGAACGATTTGCGATAACAAGATCGAGGATTTATTAATTCTCGGAAGACATGCTCAATGCTGAATTTCGATGAGTATTGAGTACGATGAAAAGTTTGCCCATTCAATCTTGTCAACCTCAGACTCTTAAAATGCTGAAAGGCGATACAGGATTTTAAGTTAGATATGTCTACATAGCACAAACTACGACATATCGCCAGGTCCAAATAGTAACAGAGTAAAGAGAGGTGTCGTCAGACGCTACCCGCTTTTAGATACTGATTGTGAGTACATAACATTATAACCAACTACTAGACTTCACCATGGTCTTTATTCAAATGTGTGTAAAGTATTGGCCCATACAAATCCATCCATGCAAGTTCCATGATAAATCCTCCAAAAATCTGCATCAATTTATGTTTTTTAGAATGATTATTTCAGAAGTAAAGTTAGAATCTGCATACTGTTACCTGTTCCTGTTATTGAGAACACAATGGGACATATAATATAATCCTGTGGCCATTTTTCTGCGAAATCCTTTTTGAGTATTGTAACACACTGTAATAATGTTAATATCAGACAGCTCAAACTATTTATGTCATGAAACTTATTATTTCATTATATTATATTAAAAATAGGTAGCCAAAAATCCTGGTTTTTACGTAGTATTATAACAGATTGGAAAATGTTTGAATATCAATTGCTTCTATGCTTAGCTATTGCATAAAATAAACGAAGAGCCTAATAACAACTTGCTCATTATGTACTAGATAGTCTCAATCATGGAACTTGGTAACTGACATGTAATTGAGTGAATAAATAATGGTAGGATAAGAAGAGTTGATTTCAGCAGAGTACTATGTAATGTAGGTACTTACGTAGTAGACGTACAATAAAGATGTTGAAAAATACTGGAGAAAGTATAATGCTAATAATAAGCGTGTTGTATGTGTGTATTTTGTAGTGTCTTATACTAGTTGTAGAGAATTCCATGCACTGTTTAAAATTGATACACAGGAAGACATGACTTAAAATAAGCGTTTTGAATGCAGAGAAAAGTGTCTTGGGAATCTGCTGCAGTACGTACTCCATGCACAGTATTTTACTCTATCCTTGAGAATACGTAA
This sequence comes from Pogonognathellus longicornis, assembly GCA_034694085.1. Lineage (NCBI taxonomy): Eukaryota > Metazoa > Arthropoda > Collembola > Entomobryomorpha > Tomoceridae > Pogonognathellus > Pogonognathellus longicornis. The sequence continues at coordinate 12,116 of JAQFYB010001939.1, forward strand.
CATAGACTTGACATAGTTTATTCCTCCATTATACATTCTTCTATGTGTTTGGTCTGCATTAGAATAGCTAGGTACATATTATTTTATATTCGTACCAGCAACCAGACAACACCATCACACGACTCCATGCCATAATATCAAATCTCGCATAAATAAACAAAAGAATTTATTACGTTTCTCAATGTATTATTCAATGTGGCTGGATGGAGCTGCTGTATCTGCACTGTCTAGGGAATAATTGCAAAACTAACAACTTTACATTCTTCTCAGCTTTAAATTTTTCCACTCAACTTATACAACAGTGCTTCTGTAGCTTGTACATGCAATAATGGCACACTTATCCGATTACACATAAAAAATGGCGCACACATTATTTTGCGAAATTAAAATCATCCTTAATCATTAAGCCTCCCTACTATGCTACTAAATACACAAAGCAGCACTGAAATTAATTTATTGTTTGCACTAACATTATAGTGGCTGTACTACAGAAAGCCATAAATCATAGAAACGTGTTGCCATTACACTTTATTACTACAATGATTTCAATGAATATTTCATTGATACTTAATCTTAGACTCTCTTTAGTAGGCAGTTGTTTAGTGAAAAACATTCAGCTATAAACTAATTGTATTAATGTTTGTAAATTTAATAGCTAAATTACTTTCTGTACATTGCATACATACTATAAGATACAAATGCATTAAAACAAACTTATAAATCTACCTACACCATAATATTACACGGTAAAATATGCAAATACAAAAGGAACAACGTGAATTGCATTGCTAGGAAAATGTTATCTCTTAATTGATAAACTGTTTTTTGCAACGATGCCTTTGAAATGCAGAAAGGTGCATTAAACCCGCCTACGGATTTGGCAGATGGAGTAATTCTGTTTAATATATGGGAAAATATTTTGTCACTGAGCCTTTAAGAGTCTTTATTGTAACTCTGAGACATTGCCAGAGAAAGTAAACAGCTTTTGATGCATGTGGAGTATAAATATAGACGTCAAAAGCATTAGCATTATGATAACCATTGTTCTGAATGTGTCTGTCTGATATAAATAGAAATTGCATGAGAGTTCTTTGTTTGTTGTCAAATGAGGAAATTGAACTGATGGTGAAACTACGTCATGTGTGAATGTCCCAGACATTAGAGAATTATGTGGGCATCCATAGTATTATTCTAATAAAATCCTTCCATGGATCATATACATTCACATCCTCTATGCCAGGAATCCTCTATGTGCAACTACATTATACATTCATAATTCAGAATTAAATTCATACCTTAACCTTATTATTATTATATCCTTCCACACTTTGCAGGTTATACTAACAATAAGTATATGGTACCTACATACAAGGCTGTATTTAGGGGGGCAAAGGGGGCAGTTGCCACTTCCGAAATCGGAAAAAATAGGTTATTTTACCAAAAAAGTGCAAAAAGCGTAAGAAAATTCTCGGATTTTATGCATTTTAGATTGATTTCGGCTTAAAATAGCTCAAATTTTTCGCGCTACGCGCGATAACAGACACTACCGTGCATCATGTTGGTATTTTGCCCCTCCCGAAATGGAATCCTAAATACGGCCTTGCCTACATATACATAGTAAATATCTATAATATATTCTTGCATTAATAATACATACATAGGTAGGTTCTGTTTCTATATAATTGTATGTAGACACTGAACTGAGTGTATAAATTATAAGCACTAGTACCTAACCTAGTATAGGCACTTTCTCCATTATCTTTTGCCATGTCAATATAATAACTTATAAACACAAATCCCTGAAATTCTAACTAACGGCTGAGCGAGTAAGATTTGTCTCCTTGTATAGCACATATATTACATACTTATGTATCTACACCGTCGTCGGGTCGTCAATGTAGTGTTGTAATGCTACACAGTAGGTACACAGTACAAACAGACGAAGCCAGAGGGTCGTTTCTTCCAAACTAAACAACAAAGAATAGAAAATGACCTTACCCGTATTAGTCTCGACTTGTATGTTTGCAAATGTATTGTGTTTTGCTATAGCATACAGACAGAACTACTATCCCTATTATGTGTACATTGTAGATTCCCATTGTAATCCCAGTTTCTGCACTGTGTACCTATTTACATTATACAAGTCGGGGAGTATTATTATTATATATTGTGTCTCTCTGGTCTCAATGCAGTTTGTGTGTCTGTTTCGGCCAAGATGTGTGTCTTGTGTGTTCTGCAGGGAACTGCACTACTGTTTTTCGTGAAGATCGTGTCCCCATTTTACATTACTGCTGTAAGACACTCTATACTCTGCTATAATACATGTACCTATTTAGATACATGGTATCTATACCTACTTTGTGTTTTGCAGACTATGTGTTCCTCTCTATCGCCTCTTGCAGCACACACTACAGTGCTGTGATGAATGTACTACGTACTTTATTATTTATAGAGAAGCTAGTTAGAATGCAAGAAATGTGGATCGTTAGGGGATCTCATGTTGGTAGTTTTCCCTTCCTTTGCCTTTTCTCTTGACTATTACATTAAGCTACAATCGAGAAGACGAGTCGCTACAAAGTAACATTGCTTACCCGTTTGCACAGCTTTACTTTACAGTGCTACTCTTAATACTACATACAACGGACTACAATTCTCTACCACCATCCCATCCACCAGCAGCATCATACCATACTACAACAATACCACTACTCACTCCCGCTATTGCTATTACTCCTACATAATACAGTATTATGACCATACAAACTGCAAAACTGCTGGAGAACAGAACCAGCACCAGCGGCTTTCTCTATTTTCTTCTACTTCGTCTTTCTTTAGTTGTTCAACTATTTAGATAGCCATGTAATGTACTAGTAGTGTATTGTAGCTATGTATTCTATGTAGGTGGGTAGGTAAAAGTACAGAAAGAAACTACCTATAGGTACTACAAATACAGATACTCCATGTCCATTCGCTTCAACTTCTAGTATTCTACTAATATTTCTATCTTATGGGTCCCTATATTTCATTCTGGTATGTATTCATTCAATGCTAGGTAGAAATGTGTTCTAAGCCAAATTCACAGTAGCCACCTACGACGCTTCTCCCATCAATACGGTAGTATTAGTGTTTTTGGCCTCCGCAAAAAAGAAGAGGCACACGAGTACTTTCCGTGGGAGTAGTCGTAGTGGATGTGTGTGTGCAGTATTTATATGAATTGTACTGGAAATTTAGAAACTGCTTGGGAATAATAGTTAGGCTATGGACAATACAATACAGTGGCTATTGTTGGAGAGTATAGGAGTATCAGTCAGTAGTGTGTAGTGTAGTGTAGTATGGAAGTACAGAGCCAGAATACAAGATAGAGTACTAGAGGAAAGAGTCGAGTCAGTTTGAGCTCAGCTCCCTGAATTCGGATTTAGATTCGCATTCACATTCTCATTTCCGTCCGACTAACGGGCAATTGTTACGCCCGTAAAAGTAAACTTTGGGTCTCGTGCCTCACATTACTTCGACTTACAAATGATAGCTGCGTTCACGTTCAGCGGCAATAGTGTAAGTACATTAAGACAATACTCTTCTTTGGGTTGTGGGAGTACTAGTAGTACCCCCATCACTACGTCTTGTACTGGATTCTGTTGGCATTTTAACCCGTCAACGACAGCATCCTGTTTTCGACTGTATAGAGCTGGAACCTCCTGTGAGTAATTCCCAAATACACAAAAATACATCGGAGAGTAAACTCAAGTTATCGTTCACGTATTTTTCTATGCTGAGAAATATAAAGAATGTCTGCGTGGAAATTTCAGTAGAAATTTCTCAATAAACTACCTATGCATGAAGTATCCTGCAGCCAGTTCTGCTGTAGGCAAAGTATAATGTAGCTACAACATAACAATTAAGGAGTACATAAACCACTTTCAGCTTCAATAAAATTTCGTGGTGTATTGTAGTGTCATCAGCCTCTCCGTATTTAATCTCCACTCTAATCAACTGTCACCCGTTTCAGCCCGGCGTAACTTTTATTCTGTACTGAGTTTTGCCTGCAAAGCTCTGTCCAAATCTTCTGAAGACAAAATTCAGCAAAGAAAACTGTGTGGGATCCTGTTTGGCTTATTTTAGCTCGGGATGGTAATATCTGTATTTTAAGTATGTACGAATTTAGATAGGTATGAGTATGGGTGTGTAGTTTAGTTCGTAGTATAAATGTATATAAGGTACTGTGTGGTGGTATTCGAATTGGAAGTGTAAAGGACGCGGCGGATTGAGAACTACATTGTATTTAGAGCTATAATACTAACATCATATCTGCCGGAACGAATTCAGAAGGAGTCTATGACGATTTCTGTAAAGAACTAGAGTTTTTACGGGTAGTTATAATGTTTTATCAAATGGGAGAGTATTAGCAGTTTAACGGAGTCAATGCACACACTCTATACTTACATATAGACAATGTATACATTGTACATTGTAATAGTAATGGAGCTAAGCCAAACCACACTGACTTGTCGTGTTCTGTAGTATCATAGCTGTAGAAATTTGTATCTGGTGCATTTATTGTATGTATCTGTTCTACAGATACCCTGCTATGGTAGCTTTAGCAATAGTCTTGAGTGTATTCTTGTACAAATACTAGTGTAGTGCAGTAGTGTTGGTGGTGTGGTGTGCTGTTAGTTGCACATTACTACTACTAGGAACTGGAAAAAGATCAGACATGGGCTTTTGTACAGAGCGGTGAAAGCATTACCTTAACTCTCGCCCGAGACTCCCTTTCCATGTAAACGTTTTTATTCTCTGTAGCTCTTTTATCGTTTTCATCCTGTTTTACTTGACTGTCCTTAGTGTATGTGTGTTTGTATACGATATGAATGTATGTAGGAGTAGTAGTAATGTGGGGAAAGAGAGTGTGTAGTGGTATGCAATGTTTTACCAGTAAAGCAAAGCAATACAAACACATTCACGAATCAAGATGGGTTTGTAACGAAACGTAACTGTAACTTTAAGTGTAACTGTAACTACTCTCCCACAGATTCTTAGCTCAATTCCACTTGCAAAGAACAAAAGTGATTCCCTGTAGAATTTAAGACGGCAGATCATTTTTATTTTGAGGGTGGGATTCTATCTCTCTTTTTCTTTCTGGTTGTATGTTTGTGTGTATATATACTGTGTAGGTATATTATTATTTACTCTACATGTACTCTAAGTATACAGATATAATAATCGTTCCATACCAAGATGTATAATGTATAAAGATACATAGAAAATTCCAAGAGAGTGAATTTAACTTGGGTTTCAGATTTTGTGTTTAGAATTTCCTGTTCTTATCGGTATGCACCCTGGTAGTAATATAAATTTAGAGTACTAATGTACATAATACATAGCAATAATGCGGATAATACAACTCTCGTTTGTATTTATAGACTTGTAATGTACTCCTCCTCATTTGAATTCCCAATTCCAGGAATTTGCACATTTTATTTTACTTTACGGTGAAATTCGTGTGTGTGAAGGAAAACGAGAGAGAGGATTGAATTGAAATGCGTTTGCAATGAATGAATAATCTTTTAAAGCGGTTTTCTAAGAGGATAATATAAAAATAGCTGTCGAGTGCATATCGGAGTTGTGTGTGTTTTACAATGAGTATTAGAAATATTATTAGGAGAGTTAGGTATACAGATAGAATAGCATAACGCATGCTGTTTGTATGAGGGAGGACATGAGGAGGAGGAGGAAATCTCAGTCTCCTATCTCAATGTTCAACATTAGCATAAGAGTTAAGGAAGCGATAAATAAAATATGATACTTTTTTCTCGGTGACAAATAGGCGGAGTAGGTAGAACTGTGGTGGTTTGGTATGAATGTCTTGAGAATTTTCTCTTTCCTTCCCGAAACAACCGGAACGGGAAGAAAATGCATGCAGCTGAAAGAAAGGGATATTCTTGAGGTAGCAGTTTCAGTTATCATCTTCTTCTTTTTGGGCTAGTTTGTAAAAGCTAAGCCAACAAGACAATTTCCCCAAAGTAAACCATAAGTCGTAGTCAAAACTGCTATCCAAAGACTCATAAAAAACGACGCATTTTCCTATTCGCCCTTAAAACAATCGTTACGAAAATATTTTGAGAGAAAGAATACGATCTCTTTCTGACTATGCATGCTTTAGTGCCCCTGTAGTAAATAACAGCATTTTAACTCAAAAAAGGGGGGAAAGAAAGACATGAGAGTTCCACGAGCCTGTCAACGCAGCGGAAGATATTGTCTTTATGTGCGTGGATTTGACTAGCGTGCGTAAAACTCCTGTTTTACTTATACTCTACAAATAGTAAACCTACTTATACATTAAACTCTACACTATACATACCTTATACACAGATATGAGACACACACTTTTCTAAAAGTATAAGTGTGATGTCTTTTTGCCCAGTAAGTTGTACAAATATAACTTTGGAAGTACTGGTAGATGTAGTATGTCAGTTAACCATTAGCTTTTATTTCTTTGTCAACGAACAGAGAGTCGACGGAGCAATAACAAACGATTCTAGTATGTAGTAGTGGGTCTGGCTGCTACAAATATATGTAGTTGTTAAAGTAGTATCCTCCACGTGTGTAACTGAAATGACATTTGTGTACAAGATTGTAGCATCTCTGAGTCTTGAGTTGGGTTAACACAGTGTGCTTGTGAAATTGACAATATGATGAAATGGACAAGGGGATTGACGCTAAGAGTCACTACACACAATATAAGTAGACTGTGTGTGTGTGTGTGTTTGTGTGTGCGTAGGTCGTAGGTATAATACACACAGAGAGTGGGAGGTTTCCCAACTTCATATTCATATCAATAATAGTAACTCTAATGACGCTAATTATTGTGATTATGAGTATTTACGGGGAGAGCTTGGCAGTTCAGTTTGCATTTCTCCACTCCATTGGTTAACTCAACGAGAATTTTCATACATTCATTTATTATGCTTACACAGTCTAAACTGAATACAATAAGAGGACTTTAATGAATAAATAAATGAATCCTTCCTATTTCTCAATTCCCTGCTCTCGCCGGCTTTATGGGATGATGGTTGTATTTTGTATTGCATTGCAGCAAACTTATTTGCACTCGTTTCCAGTATACTTTATCCATCCACCTCCTCTTTCTCTTCTCTATACAAATTTAACTACTACTTGTGTATTTATACGCGCTAAAACCCGACAAAACATCAACACGAATCTTTGTATACACGTATAATGTATAAGTACATGTATGCATTCCTATGTTGTATTTAATAGTCTTCTTTAGTGCAGTTTAGGACATGGGAGTTTTCCTTCACTTCACTCTCTCTTTCTCTCTCACACACTCGTCTCAATTGCTGAATTTGTAAGGATAATGCCCACTGTATTAGTTTTAACAGTTCTATACACTTACACTACTAAAACTCTGCTATACTCTACTAAGTAAGCTACTAAACTGTGCTACTAATAATAATACTCTTCTACAATGTGAGTAAACTGGGAAGGAATACTAACTGCCTAAATTGCTAACTATAAGTTTCCCTTATTTGCTTATTATTCACAAGAGTTGGAGTCGAGATGATTTGACCAACCCACAAATTAAATCATAGTAAAGTAAGACTACCTAAATGCCGAGGTAAATGATGTTTTGCACTGTTTGCAAGCAAAACTAAACTTTGTCTACTTACGATTAGTAGTTTCAGTTCTAGAGAAGTGTAGCAAGAATCATAGTATGTATAGAGTGTACACTTATTATAGCAGGAGGAGCATCAGCCAACAAAAGTACTAGTACTACTACTCTAAATACACAGTAGAGTCAACACTAGGTAGGTACTATTGGTATTTACATTATTATTATCATTATTAGACTGACTATTACACAGGAAGCTTTACAGTATCCTGTTTTTGTATAGCAACTTTAGTCGGGTCAGGAGGATATTAAGGTGAGCTGACTGAGCGCACACAAAGTAGATAAAGAGAAAGGGCGTACGTAAGTAAGCAATTATTAAAGATAGATAAAGACATACAGAGGAGGAAGAGTAGCCGTCTAAATGTAATTAACTTAAACAAAATTAAATTGTCCGTGGAAAGATTTCATAATTTAATTAAGGTTGAAATGATAATGGCACCAACACCTGGTAATTAACATTAACATTTTCTTTCAGACAAACAGAATGTAGGATTAAAGTGATACCTCCTATAAAGCAAATTAAATTACCTAGGTAAGCAAGGCAAGCAAGGAAGATCTGTTTACTAAATATTTACCCGTAGTATACATATACCTGGTAATATTTACTATTTATTCAAGTATAAATGTACTTTATGAGATGATAAGATTTCCCTGTATGTATATATGTATAGTAAGCTCTTTTTATTCATGCTGTATATATCATAACAACGGCCGTATCCATAAATTGATTTTGGGGAGGGCAAGATATATTTCGGGAAGGGTAAACTGTACAAAAAGAGATTATTTTCCCCTTTCAAAAGAAAACAACCTCTTTTTTTGGGATTTTGGGGGAGGCAATTGCCTGTTATCCCACCCCCTGGTTACGGGCATGATCATGACTCGTAGTCTCGTAGCTAGTATATACCTGAGCCTGTCATCTCATCCTTCTTTATGTATACTTTTACCTTAAATCTACTTTCTACTTTATACACACATAGCATTTCCCGCTTTGCACACTCTATTTTATTACTGCTTCAATTTTACAGACAAGAAAATCCTGCAAAATGCTTTATAAATACAAATGCACATTTTACAAACTCACAGACGTGTTTTAAAAATAAAAATCTGGTGCAAGAGTTTCTATTTGAGAGAAGTAATAGCTTTTTTGAATCGTTGTACTTAAGTTACTGTGTATAGAATGTACTCTATGTATGTATATCTGTGTATTATGGACACAGTGTTATATAAGAGAGTTATGTAATAGCTGCAGCAGGCTAAGGTAAGTAAAGTAGAATAAGGTAGCGTATTCATACGTAAGCGAAGAGAGAGCTTTTCGTCTCTTCGAGACAAAACTTTCATCATCGTCAAGTAAATTGCTAACAAAATTGAATTGTGTTTCCTCCGGCAGGTTTCGACAGGGACGGGGATAGTGTCATATTTGGTCCACTTGCTCATCGCCGTGCCAGAAGCCTTCATTTTGGGCAACGGAGAGTATCACATTGAACAAGGCAGCACCATCAATCTTGTCTGCATTATTGAAAAGGTAATGAGCAATTCCTTTGCACACAGAAAGCAGGCAAGTCAACAGAGAAACAGAATGTTACACAACCTTTTGTAATGCAATAATATTATCAGCATTACATTCCCATTCTTTCTATCTTCATAGACACACTTCTTTCTTTTTATTTTTCCTTGTCCATTGTACCCATACAAAAAATATGCATATATAGTATATATTGTGCTAGCATAACGAACCACGGTAAACGATAACTATTTTATTTGTATTTCTGTTAATTTTTTTCTGTCTGAAAGTCAAATCTGTTGGTAATACCAGGTACTAATCTTTCCAGGTTCTGGAAGTACCGAAATCTATTTACTATATTAAATTAATAATAAATTCTAAACACGAAGTTTTGTTGGATGGAGACAAAAGTAAAATTTTCTATTATAAACAAAAAGCACAATGTATGTATACTGCCTAAAATATGGCTAACAGCAAGGTCGTTTTGCCTATGTCTAGGTCGGTAAACGTAAACAAAACACACTGTGTATACCTTGTCTATTTCCACATCATATGTCACACAAAAATTACACAAAACTGGTATAATGGTCCAAAATGAAAAAATACACAGTTATATTGTATAAAAATACTTAAAATGTATACTATTTAATACATTTCTATGTATAAACTACCTATACCTACCTACCTATATTTATTTACTTTGTGTTGATATTGTTTTTATTCTGGGTAATTCTCTTTTCGAACACATACATGGTTAAATATTACTCCTTAAAATGCAACTGAACTCCATACTCAAATAACAGCAATTCTTGATAGTGCTCATACTATGCATAAGGAAATAAATATAACGTTACCATCAATATTAGCCTAAAAGAAAATAAAGAAATACACACAGTACCTAGGTATGTACACTGTAAATTTAACGTACATACAAGTATGGGGAATACTCTGTTGGTAACGTAACACTAAATTTTTCACGAGGATTCTGTCCTGGAAATCTCCAATTTATTTCTCACATCACATCAGTTGCTCAGACATACCCCTTGGACTACATACGCTCTACAAAAGCAGTAGGTTCAGGTTATACATACTGCACTCTCTAGTCCTACATACAACAACACATTATGGGATACCTTGCATGTATTGTACAATATATTATATTCCTCGCAACACACATTTTGTTATACACTGTACAAAATACAAAGATACAAGTCTACAGTACACTGAGCGAGCATTAAAAAGAAACGTCTAGTATAATACATGTGCCCAGTGCTACACTCTTTCACGTTGGTATTTGTCAGTGGAAAATAAAGGCTAGAACCGAGAAACAGAGGACATTAGATTATAACGAAAGTGTTCTTATTTCCTACGTTGTTCTCGCAGTGCAAATATTACTGTTATTCTTTATATGTACATATAGATTCTTGTCTGAGACAATACGTAAACGTATTGTGTAGCCACATTCTGCCTTTTTCTCAGCTGAGTCAAAAATTGTTTGTTTTCTGTTTATCTCGGTGTGTGTATGTGTAAGTGTGGAGTGTAGTGCTCATGTTCCCCTGTGTCTATTCTGCACTTTGAATCTACTTGACTTACTTTAGCTATCGCAATGACTATAATGTATATCTTGACTGCATATTAGTACCTACACCATACAAATACTAGCACATACTACTAATACCAGTGTATATGTAACTTACACACGTATTTTTGCAATACAGATTTTGTGCACTGAGAGCATTACTGTACGTATAGTATATAAATACGGGCATTAGGTACGTAGGTATGTATAAATGTTATACGCAAAAGTTTCTAGGAGTATGTAGTGCAAGTATGTATAGCTAGGATATGTACTTTAGTGTATTATATAGAAGAAGCTGGGCACTGCGGAATTTTCTCTTGTTAACGATCCACACGGCTTGGGCAGATTACGTAAGTAGTTACCCTTATTATGTTCGTATTTCATAAGTTTCACAGAATTACACCACTTCACTTGTCTGCCTAAAGATATAACAAGCTTTTCAATATTTAATCAGTATTACAGGCACATACTTAGCGAGTAATGGCGGCAAGACAAATATCTATACATAGGTAAGTGCACTATTACAGTAATGATATTGCACACGTAGAAATACATACTACTCTCCTAGTTAGTACTCTAGTACTTCAACTAGTATTCTACAGAATGTACCTGGTACTCGTCTTCCTTTCAACTCAACTCTCTTCACTTACTTGTAGTACATACAACTCACGGCCGTATCCAGAAATAGATTTCGGAAGGGCAAAATGCCCAAAAAAGAGGTTGTTTTGCCCTGAAAGGGAAAAATCACTTCTTTTTTTTAGAATTTCGGGGAGGCAATTTCCCATTGCCCACCCTATGAATACGACTATGATACAACTAGTTGTGTAAGAGCTGTACATTGCAAGGGAGATGATAGGTGAGCATTCATTTTACATAGCAGAGCAACTCACCCGTTCACCCGAGCTATATACAGGAGTACATACAAATACGGATACAAAACCCAGCTCAAAAGCAGAAGCGTCAAGGAACTCATTATTTATGTCTAGTAGGTATTCATGTTGTGTGCACTGTACACGTACTATATAGAACTATTTGAATTGCTCTCATAGCCTTTACCCTTTTGCCAAAATCATACAATAACGAACTAATTTGTTGAACAAATTCCGATACAAATTATCTTGTGATATATGTATAATATATTCAAAATTATGTTTACCAAATGTGCGTACCTATTCCTGTCAATGTGTACCTAGTACCTATAATATTTTTTGTTGCTAATCTGAGGTTTTATAGCATTTTGTATCATGCAATACCTACCTGTTGGGATACATGTTGTAGTAGTTGATACAGTAATAAATTGATGGGTAGTTATATTTGTTTAGTTGGTAAATTTGTTTGTGTTCTTGTTAGCCTGATTCTCATGCATGCATGAATCGCACTTGAATTCTCAATACAAAGTGGCAAATGAGGCTTGTGTAAATAATAGGAAACAATTTCCTCTTGGTTTATTACATTATCAATATTCTAACTAACTATAACATGTCGTGTAAGATAATTTGATTAAAATCCAGCACTACTAGAGTGTGGTTGTTTGCAATGCTATGTATCTGATACTCATGCCATGCTTTCACTTCTCACAGCCCTCAAAAGATAAGAGACTCTAAAGTTGTTTTGCAAACAATCAATTCACTTTTCCTCATTGTTAGCCTATAAGTATGTGCTACTCTACACATTTACATACGGGTATAAAATAAAATGTCTATACATATATCTGTTGAAACAGCAATAGCAATATCATGACAATCAAATAAACCTGGAATGGAAACCAGACTAGACTCAAATTAGACGAAGCAGACTCTTCTTGGAATGACATGACGTGATAACAAACCAAATATAAATGTAAAATCGTATAGGACAAGAAAGCGAGAAACATTTCCATGTAACTCGCACTAAGTGTTGGATATATGCATGGAAGTGTGTGTCTATGTGTATAAAGTAGCTATACACTAAATCTAAAAGCATAAGTGCACCAAGTTTTGCTAATAGTAGGATGAATATCAAATAGATTCTCTACTGCGTAGGTACTAGTACTAACAATAAGTAAGTAGACTTTCTCTCACATCATTATACATAATACTACATACACAGTCTACATACACAGACAAATATGCACTAGGTACATTTAGTATAGGCAAGAAGGGAAAGAGAAGAGTTCTTCTTGAGAGAGAGAGTTGTTCTTGAGTCTTCCGGTGGTTCTTAGAGGAGAAACGGGCAAGAGCATATTATGCTATTATATACATTATACATTTCCAAGTCTTTCTTTCTGGGGACGAACTCTGAGCCAAGAGAATCGAATGATAGAATTATAGGACTGCGTTCAATACAGAGATGTTGGAGACCCAAGGAGGAGACAAGGCTAATTTTCATTCCACTTGAATCCCAAATGTTCAAGTGCTCCTTTGCATTATATGAAGGAATTCTCGTATGGTTAGTTAGATTTACTAGTACTAGTTTTCCACTCTCTCTAGCTCTCTTTGTGTGGTGCCTACCTTCACATTCTGCATACATACACACAGAGAGACAGACAAAGGACTCAAGTCCATAAGTCTGTCTGTATTTTCCTAGATATAGTTAGTGGGTTTGGCTCTTTGCCGCTTGTGTTTGATATGGTTCAACTGTGAAACTAATAAGGGCTTATGCAAAAGTCCTGTTTGAAACATCACGTTCTGTCTATTCACAACTTCACTTATTGTACAACTTCACAGATTCATATCATCACATCCTCCATCCCTTGGCCAACAAAAAATAGTACAACACACAATTTTCATGCTAATGTTCTATCATGTCATGTAATGTGAAATAACAAATACAAGAAACAGATATACATACTAGAATACATTGAAAGACCCAAGTCATCGTTAAATGATAATTGGACAGTACAACGCGACAGTATATACATAGTAGCATTATTACATGTACACAGTGTGTTTCTCATGAACACATGAGAAACACATGAAAATATCTTTTCTCTTGAGTTTTGTCAGCACCTAGTAGTCTAGTATTAATATTGGTATGTGTGTAATACAGAATATCAAGTGTAGTAATACTGTGCTGTAATTGTGTATCCATCTCCCGTGCGTTGTAAATAAATATAAGGGTACTTATCTACAATGTAGAAGGTATATACTATGGTAGCATCTGCATTCGTCCTTTAAGGACTAAAGTCCTATAAGCACATTGTAATTACGGAATAATGTCTAATATAATACATGACACGAAATTACAAACACATACCACCTAATACTAATACATTCCACGCTCACTCACTCACCCACTCGAGTATTAATAAATGTTCATGTGTATGAATGATAGGTGTCTAATATTCTAGGCCTAGTCTTATGATCTTTATAATGCTCTGCAAAATTATGTATTATATTATAGCTTTAGAAGCTATCAATGTAAGTATACAGTAATCCTACACATTCTTATGTAGTGCTGTATGTATATGAGTGTGCATTTGTTAGTTAATAGTAAAACTCTACTGTAAACACAAACATGCGATGCATAAGGTTATTATACTCACTTGGCAAAATATACGCATAAATACGTGATGTTTGCCAACTTGGCATAGTACATCACGTATTTGTGCGTATATTTTCTAGTAAATTAGGATTGGTGTATTTAGATAGAACGTTCCCTGACTCTCAAACGTCGAAGAGCTATCATTTCGGTGTGCATGCATGAGAAAGAGAATGTTATTGCGTTTAAAGTTGAAACTCCTACAGTAGTGTATATTATTTGTATGTATCTTTATAGACATTACACTATTTACACTAGTATGTGTGTATGTTACATGATACTACGTCGTAAATATTATAATGCATGCAATATGTCACTTCTTGCATATTATTACGGTATTATTGCTACTAAAATATACACAAGTGGTTTTATTTTATGAATTGCTGCAGCAGCAGAGGTATTAAAAGACAATCGTATGTATAGGTATGTTGCTACGTATGGAATAATGTGATACTATGTATAGTACATTACATAGTAGATCCCTGTTTACAGTCTTGGTGTAGTGTGGTCGTGGTTGTAGTTGTTGTAGGAGTTTTGGGACTCTAGTTGTCAGGGAATTATTATTGGTGAATGAGTTCGTTTGGAAAGTTGTCATATGGAAACCAAGCATTAGAGTGGAAGTGGCATTAGTTCACAAGGATTAACTTAATTGTTATACTTACCACGCTTTGCTAACTTATACAAGTAGTTATATATTTTGGTGTAGGTGCCTATGTACATAAGTATAATGATATTACTGTGTATTGCTAGATAGATGGATAGGGACTTGATACAAAGAGTGCGAGAGAAAGAGAGAAAGCTTGTGTAGTTTCTTCCTTGTGTCCTTCGTCTCGGAGGATACGTAATTAATGGTGGCTCTCGTATATAGACATGCTATTAGTATAATATGCTGGTTAGGTCGTGTATGAGGAGAATCTGCACGTTTGAAAAGCGTAAAACTGAGTAAAGCAATGCTGTAGTCTCATTCTGAAGGTTGGTTAGTGGTTGTGGAATTTAAACTGTCATGTTTTACTTGGGGACGAGTATCTACGTGTACGCAGTAACTATTTTCTCTCTCTCTCTCGGTCTTCAGTCAAAGCCGTTCGTCCGTTCTGGGATGAACAAGAAATGTCCTCATCATGCATGATGTGATTCAGTCTATTTATTTTCCATTGTTACAGAATTACAGAAGCACCACTGGCTATATTTGTGTTACCAAAATGTACGCGGTACCTACAGTGTTATGGATAAATTGTATTTGTGAGATTGCAGTGGTATGTGAATGTCTATGTGTTTCAGCCTAGATATATTATAGGGCAGTGTATCCACAATAATATAATATGAAACATTTCTATTGACTGTTTTGTTTGCAATATATTTGCTTAATAGAGCATGTACATATTTGCAAAAGCAAGAAGAATTGTAGGAATTCTGCCAACTTACTGTGGGAAGATTCTATTGTAGAATTGAAGCTTTGATTTTAAACAAGGTCTTTGGATTTAAATTGTTTTGTTGTAATAAGTAGCAAAGTTATGTTATGGGGAAAAAGAATCGGCTACTATAGAATATATTATATAAAATATTAACCCTTACATCTTATTTTGACCCATCTGCTACATATAGTTGTTCTGTACATTCGTTGATTGAGTTGCATCAAGTAGTACTGATTATCGATGTATCGATAAGCTTTTATCGATACGATGAGCTATCGATACGATGAGCTATCGATACGATGAACTATCGATACGATGAGCTATCGATACGATGAGCTATCG